>JAVJIF010018630.1:0-108736 GCA_038442645.1 Agave tequilana
TCATTATAAGCTCATAAATAATCTTTTGTATTCTCTATTTGGGCATAGAATTTTGATTAATAAACTTTGAGTTTTCCTCCAAATTGCTCATGGATTCGAGTTGTTATCGCTTACTCATAGATTCGAGTAAATCGCTTATGGATTTGAGTGTCGTGTTCGTAGATTCGAGCACAATTCCTACCTGAAAGTCTTCAGGGTTCGTAGGCGTTAGAACAAGATCTAGCCGGCGCCGTTCATCTCCCCCGCTTCCTGCGTCATTTTTGGATTAGTCTTGCTATGTAGTTGTTAGGTGGTTGCTGTTATCGAAGAAATTACTCCTATTCTCTGGTATCTTGTTCTCTCTCACTTATACTTGTGATCCTCTTCACTATATTTTGAAGTCCCACACTATATCATATCTCACTATTCACTTTTCTTTTGGAAACCAAAGCACACATTGGTATGCATGGACCTGAAATTGATAGGGTAAAGAACTAACCTCCAGATTATAGAATTAATTTCTTTTTTTACTATTTATTTGATCATCTTAGTTCAGTGTACTCACATGAATTGATGATGTGATTGTTTTATGTTTTAACAAGCTCAAATTTAGAAATTTTTACGACGCGAAGGCATAAGCAAATGACGCCAGCTAGATCTCGTTCTAGAGCTATGAACCCTGAAAGGATAATTCAGGTAGGGAACGTACTCGAATTCACAAGCACAACACTCGAATCTATGAGCAATTTACTCGAATCCACGAGCAAAGTTATCAACTCAAATTCACGAGCAATTGAAGAGATAAGCTAAATTTTAATTGATCAAAAGTTGATTAAAAGCTGATTACAAAATATAAATTACAATGGCTTTTTTAGGCTTACAGAAAGAGTTCTAATCTATATAAGAAATCTAAATTCAAAATAAAGGGAGATAAAATCAATCGGAGTTCAATTCGGACTGAAAAACTAAAAATAAATAAAGAAAAATGAAACAAATTTGAATCCAAATTGGACCCGAAAATAAACTTATAAACAGAATCGAATTACTGATACGCGCCTGCCTTGGCTTCCTACATCAGCCCCTCCCTCTTCAAACAAACTCATCCTTGAGTTCCAATCAATAGAACTATGAAAGATGCCATCTTAGCAAACTCAGCTTGAGGGAAAGTGAGATCCCAAAATCTTGATTCGCCTCGACGATCTTCATCAAACTCCATATAGTGTTGCGTCATCGAATCTTCAATATAATCATTATCTCAGATCGATTGATAATCAATGCCAATTGGTTGATGCTCCTCCATCATCCAGCCATACACATATATCATTCTCCCATAATCCATTAGTTCGCTTCCATGAAGAAGATCTTCCAAAGTACGATTGGAGATGAAATTTGGCTTACCTTCTAGAACACATTGCGCTCACATACTGATAGTAGGTGATACGAACTTAAAGAAATTAAAGCTTTCTTCTCTAGCACTCTCGTTTCGCATGAAAAGATTTTTGAAATCATGATGAATAAATGTATCATGATGTTGAATATGTCTCATGGTGGTAATATTTTTAAAAGCTTGTCATGCATAACTCTTTTGTACTCTTCCCATGATGGTTATATCTTGTAAATTTCAGCAGTTGGAGAAACTTCTTCTAAAATAAGGCTTTGCTTTATTCTATTGATTCGACAAAGAACTCGCCTCGATTTCATATGGATATGAATTTTGGCTTCTCTTCTTTTGGATTAGGAATAGGTGGAATAAGCTTCATAACCAAATTGTTGTCATCGAAGGATTTTGCTTGGCTGACAGCCACTTGAGATTTCTGAATGAAAGTGACATTAGTTTGAATACATCAGTCACTCATCTGATTGTAGGTTGCAGGTAAGTTAATCGATGATGAATCTCTCTTGGGTTACTTGTAACATCCAGGTTAATAAAATCCTAAGAATTTTTTTTTCTCCTAATCACCTTAAAAAAAAAAAAAAAAAACTTTATTATACTCAATCAAGTTTATGGCTAAGTAATTTTAGCTTTCATGTATTATTGGAAGTATTCATGTGTATAGATATATGTATATACACTTGCACATGCCTTATACCATCCTATGTAAGAATACTTGATAAATTATTTAATTGGTATTGGGGTAGAATCAAGAAAGATTCCACTATTAGTAATTATTTAATCCAAAAATGGTTAGTGGAGAGGGTAGGTGAAAGAAGGAAAGGTTAGGATTTTCTTGATTTAGGGAGTGGGCTATTGGATGGAGGAGATAGCTTGGCAAACTTGTAATTATAGGGTCATTTAGATCTGAATCTTCATCTAAAAATTTTACTCATCTTCTTCCCCTAAGTTCATGGCAAAAACCCTAGAAACCCTCTCTTTCTCTTCACAATAAAATCCATCATCTCTCTCTCTCCACTTCTCTACACCACAACTGAAGCAACAAGGGAGAAGGGGGGCTACGCGGGCGGCCACACCTAGGCGCAGCCGCGACCCCGACGGCCACAGCCGCGCCCGGCGGCCGCAGCCGCGCCCGGCGGCCGCGCGCCGGCGAAGCCGCGCCCAGGCAGGGCGCGGGCAAGAGTGGGAAGGGGGGACTTGGTAGGAAGAGGGGAAGGTCATTCTAGGGCTTAGATCTAAGTTGAAGAGGTCATTTTCAGTCAAAAATCTGATCTTTCTTGGGCCCTAAAAATCCTTTTGGAAGGTAAATTCAGACTGAAATTTTTAAAGAAAAACAGTACTTAATCTTCATACTTTGTTGATTTTTGTGATAAATATTAACTCGAATCTTCTTTGCTTAAGGTTGGGGTTCAAGGAAGCAAAGTTTAGCCCTAACAAAGAGGAACAATTTCGAAGGGAGGTGGGTAAACCCGAATCTTGAAGAACTTATGTAAAGAAATTTGCATATGAACATGTTAATTATCTCTTTATGAAATTCATCATTCTAGTAGAAATTTTGTGTGAATTGCATATTCTAATTGGGTGTATGCTATGTGACATGCTAGAGAAGTGAATTGGATGTTCTAAATATGTGTATGTTATATGACATGCTAGAGTAGTGAATTGGATATTTTAAATATGAATATGCTATGTGACATGCTAGAGAAGTGAATTGGATATTTTAAATATGAATATGCTATGTGACATGCTAGAGAAGTGAATTGGATATTTTAAATATGAATATGCTATGTGACATGCTAGAGAAGTGAATTGGATATTTTAAATATGTATATGCTATGTGACATGCTAGAGAAGTGAATTGAATGTTCTAAATGGATGTATGCTATATGACATGCTAGAGAAGTGAATTTAATATTCTAAATGGATGTATGCTATGTGACATGCTAGAAAAGTGAATTGAAGGTTCTAAATATGTGTATGTTATATGACATGCTAGAGAAGAGATAGGATTGGCCAAAATGTGATGTTTAGAAAATAGGAAACTTGAATAAGAAATTAAACCAATGACTTATATGATGATAAGCATTAAATTGCAACATTCATATTGAAGCTTGTAAATACTAAATTGTACACTAGTGAGAATGCTACTCATGCAAAGAGTTGAACGATAAAAACATCAACGGAGGAAATAAGCACACACGTAGGAACTCGTGAGTAATTTGAGGTGATCATACACACACACATATATATATACGTATATGAATTATTAAATACATGTGCAAGTGATGTATATGAATGTGTATCTTGCATGTGCAAGTAGCTAGTGGCGCGATATGGATGAAATTCTATGTTATGTTTGTATAATGGCTTTGCTTATGTGCATAGTTTCTGTTCTTGTGGGATGAGTTGTTTTATCCCTATAAGTAGGAAGGGACCGGCGGGAGCCGGTAGGAAGGGGGAAGACGGTGGGAAAAAGAGGTGTTCATCTAAAATTGTAGGAAGGGGCCGGCGGGATCCGGTAGGAGGAGAAGACGGTGTAAATGTATGTTGTTCATTGTAGGAAGGGGCCGCGGGAGCCGGTAGGGGGGAAGACAGTGTTATGAAAGTAGCTTATTTTTATAACTGTAGGAAGGGGCCGGCGGGAGCCGGTAGGAGGGGGAAGACGGTGAAATGTTCACGTATTCTTTCAAATGTTGTGGTAATGAAATGTTGCTTGTTGATGTGATGTTCATAAAAGATGTTTGTGTTATCATAACTTAGAAATTGTTATGGTTTGAATTATGTCGTGTTACCAAGCGTGATAAAAGAAAAACTACTACTACGTCATGTACCATCATATGAGTGTATAAAGTAGGCCAAGGAATGTTAGCGTATGTTTCCTAAACTTGGGCCTAATGACGGCCTACTATAAAGTTTATAAACTATCAAAGCTAAAAGATTAACTAGAATATTATACAATAACTGGGTTTACTCACTGAGCCGTCAAGCTCACTCCCTTTCTTGACAACATTGTTTTCAGGTCTAAGCAAGGGTCAAGGACCGGCGTGAGAAATTGTGGTGTTCTATGAAAGGGCCTTCTTGTCTTACTTTGCTTCTACTAATTTTGGAACTCTTTATGTTTTGTAATGGCTTACTATGCTAAGTTGGTAGAATTCATATCATTCCGGTTATGATCTTTTGTGATATGTATAAAGTCTAAAGGACGGACCTTGTACTTGTAGTCCGACATCTTTTATGTATGTAATGTTATGTAAGTAACTTGACAGATTCACTGAATGTATAATTATGGGATGGCTACTAGTTCCTAATTAATTATGTATGTCGTAGTCTTGAAATGAGGATATCCCTAGTATTATTGTGTTTGGGAGTATATTATTATTGACTGCATGGATGTTTGCTTGGTACCCATAAGAATAACTATGGAGAGCCATTTATACTATTGAACTTCATGTATTGTATTTGGGGCAAGGCCCAAGTTACAAGGGAGATGCTGCCGAAATTTTGAGAAGTTAAGTTATTAGAGATGATTCTTATCCCCTGATTAAAGTTAGTGGAGAATCAGAATATTATTATCTGGGACCGTTACAGTTGGTATCAGAGCCAAGGTTTAGGTGTAAAGTTACATTGAGTAGATAGGATAAGTTAGGATTGATGTGACATTGTGTGAAAAATTGTATGTATGATTGTACGATCGAGATGGGTATTTTAAGGAGTAGTGGATTCTTACAAATATGATTAACTTAGAAGTGCGGGATATTTAACCGTTCTCTTGTATCCGAATTTGAGTACCCGCATACTCCGATTCGGATGTTTCATACTGAGGGTGCGGGCCCTTTGTATGGATCGCCAGTGGTATGGGACACTGGAATGAGAGGGCAGCTAAAATATCCGGCAAGTCAAAGTTGATTCAGAACGTAAGAACGTTTTAGAGTAGCAAGCTCCGAGAGATAGAAAATATAAGCAATTGCAGATCTGTTGACTTCCAATAGCCTAACTATCTTAGGGTAAAATTTCCCTTATATCTATGGATAATGATGTTGAAGCAAGCTTAATGGGATAAAAGAATATGGATGTGGCGGTTGATGATGAAAGCCCCATTGGAGACCTACCAATGACCGAGACTTTTAATGTCGTCCTCAGTAATGAAGTAGAGTCCCAAGGAAGAATATCTTTTGGAGGTATTTGGAAGAATGCTAGCTGGGCCCACGACTTCGATCTTTATGATGATTATGAATACTGAAATATGACGATGATATCATAATAGAAAGTGAAGATCCTAAGGAAGGAGATGGAAAAGACCCTAACGAAGAAAATCCTGAGGAAGAAAACCTAAGAGGAGAGGATTCTAATAATGATAGTAAGGAGGGAAGTTCTACTGGTCCTAATATAAATCCTTGAATAAGGTGGAATGTTTAGTATTTTGAGAAAGGATGGCATGGTTCACCTATTTTAGAGCTTTTTGGGTAGGAGGGTTTATGTGTCTGTAAAGATATGTGTGTGAACAATGAGTTAAAAAAAAATTTCTTTTATATGTTTAGTATGAATGTAAATCTTGGTTCCAAGGATGCCTTTGAAGTTATGAATGAAGTGATAATTGTTATGTAAGACTTGCTTTGTACTGTGAATATTATTGATGATAAGGACTGATTATTCTTTTAGGGATAGATGGACTTAAATTTTCCACCACCAGACAATGATCCTGCAGGCTATGCCCCACCGCACAATTCAGTTGGGAGTGTCCATCCCCCGACTAACCACGAGGATGAACACATCAGCAAATACCAGAAAATCCCTGATGTAATGCCAGGTTGGTTGGCGCGACTGGCAACGAAAAGCAACCCACATCGAGCTTTAGAACAATTTCAGAAACTGAACCCGCCAGTATTTAAAGGAGAAGCTGATCCCATACAAGCAGAAGAATGGCTTCGTCGAATTGAGAAAATACTAACCGTTATGGAATGTAATGAGAATCAAAGAGTGTCCTTTACCTCTTTCATGTTTCAAGGTGAGGCGGAACATTGGTGGGACATGGTTAAAGATGGAGCTAATTCCTTAGGGGAGAAAGTTTCTTGGAACTTTTTGGTTAAGAAGTTCAATGAAAAGTATATACCGGGGGTAGCTAAAGATAAACTCGCACTAGAATTTCAGGAACTAAAGTAAGGACAAATGTCCGTCAACCAGTATGATGTCAAGTTTACACAATTGTCAAGATATGCAGCAGGGCTGGTACGTGAAGAATCAGAAAGAACTAAAAGGTTTGTGAGGGGATTAAAACCTGAAATCAGAAGCAAATTAATTCCGTTCCAACTCCAAATCTATATTCAAGCAGTGGAGAAAGCATTGGAAGTTGAACGGGATATATTGGAAGATCAGGAAGTCAAAGGCAAGGAGTTACCCCCTTCTAAGCGCCCCCACTATCAGGAGACACCTAGCCCCGATATGTCAAACCACAGATTCAATAGAAGTGCGGGGTCCTCGGTAGCATCGACTTCTAGATCAAATGGAGGTACATGGCATCGAGTGGGATTCCCTCGAAGACCTCAGGCAATACTTTCTCACCGTCCCGATGTTGCAGGAAACTCGTGGTGCCCCATATGCCATTTGAACCATGCGGGCAGTTGTGTTCAGGGCAAACAATGTTTCTCCTGCGGTCAAATGGGTCACATAAGAAAAGAATGTCCGATCTTACAAGGACACCCAAGTACGGGATTTGGGACGGAAAGGCGAACTGGGGGCACTGTCCCATTTTCGGGATCAACAGGAACTTTCAGGCGACCGTTCAACACACCCCGACCGGCGGAAACTCAGTCATCAGTGCAACAGCCTGGAGCTCGGCGGGAGAGGAATGCTTGACTCAGCAGGAGTCTCGAACATCAAATGTTGTGGTGAAAGGTACAATCAATTTAATGGGGCATATTGCCCGAGTATTATTTGACCCTGGTGTCACATACTCTTTTGTCTTCTCAGCATTTGCATCCAACTAAACATGAAACCTAAATCATTGAAATTCAACTTGTGATATCGACTCCTATAGGAACGGATATGGTTACTAATATGTACTATAAGGAGTGTGAGGTCATGATAGGAGAAGTAAAAAACATGGGTGAACCTCGTAAAATTTGGAGAGATGGAGTACGATGTTATTTTAGGAATAGATTGATTGTTAACCCACTGTACCCATATAGGCTGCCACCAAAAGGGTGCATAGCTATGGTGAACGAGTACCTCAATTGTGTTTCGGAGAGGTTACCACGCTTACCTCCGGAAAGAAAGATCGAATTTCTCGCAATGCCATTTGGACAAACCATCACCCCTGCAACATTTATGGACTCGATGAATAAGAATACTACAACCATATCCCGATCAATTTGTGATCATATTCATTGTTGATGTAATAATTTATCCCAAGAGTAGCGAGAAGCATAAAGAACATCTGAGAAATAGTTCAGATACATGAAGTACCAGAGACATTTGTATTAGGCAGGGATCCTCGATTTCTATCAAGAGTCTGGGTGAGCTTTTCCAAGGCTTTGGGACTAGATTACATCCTAGTACTGTGATACACTCACAGACTGATGGCCAATCAGAGAAGACTATTCAGATATTAGCAGATAGGTTGAAAGCATGCATGTTAGATGTTGATAACTGGGAGAAGTATATACCACTAATGATGTTTGCGTGTAACAATAGCTACCTATTGACCTTTGGGATGCAACCGTTGAAGCTCAGTATGGTAGGCAGTGTAAGTCCCCCAATTATTGGAAAAGGGTTGGAGAACGAGGATTATTGGGCCCTGATTGAGTGCAATATAATAGAATTTGATAGAAATTGTAGAGGCTACTTGGGAGCGAGATGATGAGATGTAGAATCTTATCCACACTTATTTTAAGATACGTTAGTTTCGAGGACGAAACTTTTTGTTAGGAGGGTAGAACTGTAACATCCAGGTTAATAAAATCCTAAGAATTTTTTTTTCTCCTAATCACCTTAAAAAAAAAAAAAAACTTTATTATACTCAATCAAGTTTATGGCTAAGTAATTTAAGCTTTCATGTATTATTGGAAGTATTCATGTGTATAGATATATGTATATACACTTGCACATGCCTTGTACCATCCTATGTAAGAATACTTGATAAATTATTTAAATTGGTATTGGGGTAGAATCAAGAAAGATTCCACTATTAGTAATTATTTAATCCAAAAATGGTTAGTGGAGAGGGTAGGTGAAAGAAGGAAAGGTTAGGATTTTCTTGATTTAGGGAGTGGGCTATTGGATGGAGGAGATAGCTTGGCAAACTTGTAATTATAGGGTCATTTAGATCTGAATCTTCATCTAAAAATTTTACTCATCTTCTTCCCTAAGTTCATGGCAAAAACCTTAGAAACCCTCTCTTTCTCTTCACAATAAAATCTATCATCTCTCTCTCTCTCCACTTCTCTACACCACAACTGAAGCAACAAGGGAGAAGGGGGGCTACGCGGGCGGCCACACCTAGGCGCAACCGCGACCCCGACGGCCACAGCCGCGCCCGGCGGCCGCGCGCCGGCGAAGCCGCGCCCAGGCAGGGCGCGGGCAAGAGTGGGAAAGGGGGGACTTGGTAGGAAGAGGGGAAGGTCATTCTAGGGCTTAGATCTAAGTTGAAGAGGTCATTTTCAGTCAAAAATCTGATCTTTCTTGGGCCCTAAAAATCCTTTTGGGAAGGTAAATTCAGACTGAAATTTTTAAAGAAAAACAGTACTTAATCTTCATACTTTGTTGATTTTTGTGATAAATATTAACTCAAATCTTCTTTGCTTAAGGTTGGGGTTCAAGGAGCAAAGTTTAGCCCTAAAAAAGAGGAACAATTTCGAAGGGAGGTGGGTAAACCCGAATCTTGTAGAACTTATGTAAAGAAATTTGCATATGAACATGTTAATTATCTCTTTATGAAATTCATCATTCTAGTAGAAATTTTGTGTGAATTGCATATTCTAATTGGGTGTATGCTATGTGACATGCTAGAGAAGTGAATTGGGTGTTCTAAATATGTGTATGTTATATGACATGCTAGAGTAGTGAATTGGATATTTTAAATATGAATATGCTATGTGACATGCTAGAGAAGTGAATTGGATATTTTAAATATGAATATGCTATGTGACATGCTAGAGAAGTGAATTGGATATTTTAAATATGTATATGCTATGTGACATGCTAGAGAAGTGAATTGAATGTTCTAAATGGATGTATGCTATATGACATGCTAGAGAAGTGAATTTAATATTCTAAATGGATGTGTGCTATGTGACATGCTAGAAAAGTGAATTGAAGGTTCTAAATATGTGTATGTTATATGACATGCTAGAGAAGAGATAGGATTGGCCAAAATGTGATGTTTAGAAAATAGGGAACTTGAATAAGAAATTAAACCAATGACTTATATGATGATAAGCATTAAATTGCAACATTCATATTGAATCTTGTAAATACTAAATTGTACACTAGTGAGAATGCTACTCATGCAAAGAGTTGAACGATAAAAACATCAACGGAGGAAATAAGCACACACGTAGGAACTCGTGAGTAATTTGAGGTGATCATACACACACATATATATACGTATATGAATTATTAAATACATGTGCAAGTGATGTATATGAATGTGTATCTTGCATGTGCAAGTAGCTAGTGGCGCGATATGGATGAAATTCTATGTTATGTTTGTGTAATGGCTTTGCTTATGTGCATAGTTTCTGTTCTTGTGGGATGAGTTGTTTATCCCTATAAGTAGGAAGGGACCGGCGGGAGCCGGTAGGAAGGGGGAAGACGGTGGAAAAAAGAGGTGTTCATCTAAAATTGTAGGAAGGGGCCGGCGGGAGCAGGTAGGAGGAGAAGACGGTGTAAATGTATGTTGTTCATTGTAGGAAGGGGCCGGCGGGAGCCGGTAGGGGGGAAGACGGTGTTATGAAAGTAGCTTATTTTTATAACTGTAGGAAGGGGCCGGCGGGAGCCGGTAGGAGGGGGGGAAGACGGTGAAATGTTCACGTATTCTTTCAAATGTTGTGGTAATGAAATGTTGCTTGTTGATGTGATGTTCATAAAAGATGTTTGTGTTATCATAACTTAGAAATTGTTATGGTTTGAATTATGTCGTGTTACCAAGCGTGATAAAAGAAAAACTAGTACTACGTCATGTATCATCATATGAGTGTATAAAGTAGGCCAAGGAATGTTAGCATATGTTTCCTAAACTTGGGCCTAATGACGGCCTACTATAAAGTTTATAAACTATCAAAGCTAAAAGATTAACTAGAATATTATACAATAACTGGGTTTACTCACTGAGCCGTCAAGCTCACTCCCTTTCTTGACAACATTCTTTTCAGGTCTAAGCAAGGGTCAAGGACCGGCGTGAGAAATTGTGGTGTTCTATGAAAGGGCCTTCTTGTCTTACTTTGCTTCTACTAATTTTGGAACTCTTTATGTTTTGTAATGGCTTACTATGCTAAGTTAGTAGAATTCATATCATTCCGGTTATGATCTTTTGTGATATGTATAAAGTCTAAAGGACGGATCTTGTACTTGTAGTCCGACATCTTTTATGTATGTAATGTTATGTAAGTAACTTGACAGATTCACTGAATGTATAATTATGGGATGGCTACTAGTTCCTAATTAATTGTGTATGTCGTAGTCTTGAAATGAGGATATCCCTAGTATTATTGTGTTTGGGGAGTATATTATTATTGACTGCATGGATGTTTGCTTGGTACCCATAAGAATAACTATGGAGAGCCATTTATACTATTGAACTTCATGTATTGTATTTGGGCAAGGCCCAAGTTACAAGAGAGATGCTACCGAAATTTTGAGAAGTTAAGTTATTAGAGATGATTCTTATCCCCTGATTAAAGTTAGTAGAGAATCAGAATATTATTATCTGGGACCGTTACATTACTTCTCTTCAATTGGTGATTGTTGATGTTGCTCCGTTGTCTCGTTTGATCGATAAGATCACGAGAAAGTGAGATCAAATCATCATCTCTTCTGCCTAGGCTTCATCAAAGGATAAGATGTTGTGTGAAAGTACGTGTTTTTGAATTGAATACATCAGCTCTCTAATGTATTTTGCTGCTTGTTGTTTTTCGGTCATAGATAATTCATAGTGAGAGGAAAGCCAATTGAACTCTTCAGTATACACGGTCACGGTTCTATATCCTTAGGAGTAACTCTCAAATTGTTTGAAAAATAATTGATAATAATCTAGAGAGAGAAATTTACCTTATAAAAGTCGTCTCATCCGCCTCCTAGTTCTTATGAGTGGTTTGCCTTGTTGCATACGAATATTTTGCAATTGATTGCACCATGTCACTGCTCTTACTTTAAGTTTATAAGACACAAACTGGACATGAATCTCCATGAGAATATACGCCATGTCAAACAGCTTATCAACTTTATCAATTCAAAATAAGGATGACTCAATATAGAGACAGATTTTTGTCATTCCAGAAGGATTCGAGGCTGAATCCTTTCCACTCAAATACTAACATCCGACATTCGAATACAAGATCCACTTCCTTGAATTTGATCTATATTATTTCAAGTATCTATAAATCAAAAATCAAGTGTTTTGAATACTTTTTGTCTATTCATCAAGTGGCGCAAAATGGACTGCTGAAAGTAGTGAGTTGGTTAGATTTATGTCTTTAGACATACAAATTCTCGATCCGGCTATTTGTTATGATCTAAACATTTAAAACCCCTTACAAACTGATTTTTGTTAGGTTTCAAATGTTATACACCGTTGACCTATCCAACTCACTATTTTTTTTTCTTATTTGATGCATATGCAAAAGTATTCAAATACTTGATTTTGGTTTATGGAGACCTAAAATAATATTGATCAATTTCAACGGAATAGAACTTGTATTCGAATGTCAGATATTGGTATTTGAGAGGGAAGGTTCGACCTCCAATCCTTCCAAATGACACAAATCTATCTCTATATATATTATAATAATTATATTAACACTATTACATCATTAATACCTAGCATGCATGTTATAATGGTGTTACTTTTACAATATTATATAATAGCTAATTAAAATAATGATTATGTCAATCGAGAAGAATTATATGTGTGTGTATCAAGATTTATTGTTTCATATTTTATTGTTTAAACTAGTAATAACAGTAGCATGAATGGTATTAGTGATTATTATGAATATTACTAGCATGAACTAGTAATATTTATTGTTTAAATTAGTGATTATTATGATTAATACAAGAAATAGATAGAAATTTTCATACCATGATGTTTGTGAGTATGCATTAGTAGTGTGTCTGTGGAGAATACATGAAGTGCATAGTGTACATATAACATGGTGGTGGATAAGAAATCAGAAAGTGTAACAAGTATAAATAGACAATAATATACATGTATCAAGCTTGAAATTTTATTTATACAATAATAACAATCAGTGTCGCCTGATATTTTAATCAATATCTTCCAGTGTCCCATACCACTTGCAGTTCATACCGGAGCTCGTACTCTAGTTGAACCTCTGAACATAGCATATAGGTACCATTATTCGAATGAGAGAGTGACCAAATAACAAGTGTTCCTGTTGTCATTATTGTTTATACCGTCTTATTCTATTAATTGAAAACTTAAATGTCAAAAAGTTCTAATCAGATGGGTGTATCCGTGCATACCGGGGATCACGGCCTTAAATATTCCCTTGACCGCTGAGACCAAGGCCAACCCGTTAAGGCAAAACAGGAAACATGAAGCTCGATGAAGTATAACAAATGGTAGCCAGCACTATCACGTTCTCTGCAATGGGACTAATATAGATCCATTATATCCACCCGATAAGACGTAGTCAACTGTCCAGTTTATCGCAATCCCTGTATTATATTTATTTTATTTAAACTACACATTATATTAGGAGCAAAAACAATGCTTATAGCATGTATCAAGATAACAGGACATGTATCCAGATAACAGAAGGCATTAGATCCATAACATGTGGGATTTTAGTAGTAGCCCCACGGATTCAAGAGGTGGCCCCCACCACTCATGTATGTGGTGTAGCACTTTGTCTCATGTGGCACTTAGTTTCGCACATCTTAGAACAATTTCTGGTATATCCAGGTAACAGGAGTGTCATATCAGTATCAGTGATACAGGAAACAATCATACATCAGTGTTCAATAATTATTCATGTAACAACAATATAGGAGTATTCAAGTAAAAATAATCTATATAACAGGAATATATAAACAATCAGAGCATGTAAACACATAAATCTATGTAACAAGAATATCATATCAATATTAGTGATTCAGGGAACAGTCATGTCATATACTTGTATTTATCTGTGTAACAGCGATATAAGAATATGAAATAATTGTGTCTACGATCATAACATAAAATTGTGTATAGATATAATAATAATTCATGAAATCAGAAACATATGTTCAGTATGATAGTGTTTGATTCATTGGTCAAGCAACAATGACAATATTTGAGCGATATCGTTAACATGATTATGTGTCAATATATTAATATTTGTTACAACAATTTCAATTTGATATCGCCAAGTAATTATATATAATTATCTATGTTATTATCTTAAAGTTATCAATTTATTTTTTTATCAACAATATATTAATTACTCAATATATATAATTCACCTATATTTTATATTAAATCAAGAAACAAAACAAATTACTATTTTATTGAATATGTTTAAATAGAACCACACATCTAATTACAGTAATTTATCGATAACTATAGTTTATTAAATAAGAATTATACTGATTTACTGATAATTATAGTTTATTATATAAAGCAATAAATTAGTTTTATTTAACAGGTAAAAATATAATTTATAAAATAAAAATACTCACAATTATTATCACAAAGATGTAGCTCGCTTTTTCACGATCGCAACGGCTCGAGAATCATCCAAATCGAACTCCGGATGGTCAAGATATCACCTGAATATTAAATAAATAAAAATGGGTTAATATGTAATTAATAAAATCTAAAATGTAATTATTTCAAATTAACAGGGGTTTATACAAAATTTACCTTTCTTGGTTTAGAAGCGGGTTTGGGTTGCTAACGGGTCGGGTTTAAATCTGATAACTCAACCCAATTAACTTAAGTAATTGGATTTTGAGTTAATGGGTAATGGTATGGGTAAAGGGTCGGATTATTGGGTTTTACCCAATATGAAAAAAAGGGGGGAGAGAGAGAGAGAGATAGATAATGGGAGAGAAAGAGAGGGGAGCAGGGGAGAGATGGCACACGACGGCGGCCTCCAGCGGCCATTGGCACGCGGCGCCGGTGCTGGCTGCGGCCAAGCCAGGCGGCGGTCTGGCCGGTGACGCGCAGGGGGAGAGAAACGAGGAGAGAGAAAGAGAGTGGGAAAAAGATGGAGAAAGAGAGAAAAGGAGGTAGAGGGAGGCATGGCTGCGGGTTGAGGCTTGCAGTGGTGATCGACGGCCTGCCGGTGATGGCCGGCGGTGATGGCGCACGCAGTTAGAGGAGACAAGAAGAAATAGAGGAGAAGGAAGAAGGGGAAAAAAAGAAACGAGGAGGAAGAAGAGGAAATAAGGAAGATGGAGAGGAGAAAAGAAATAGGCTGGGAGGTCTGGCCTACCGGTGGTTGGCGCTGGTCCGAGCCGATGGCCGACAGCGGTGAGCAGATAAAGAGGGGGGTGTAGAGAGAGTGTTAGAGATAGAGATAGGATGAAAGATCCAGAGAGAAAAAGTTAAAGAGAGTGAGTGAGAGGAGAGATAAGAAGAGAGAGTGTTTTATTAGAGGGAGAGAGAAAGGGGGGTGGAGGAGAAAGAGAAGGCAGTGGGAGAGAGGTAGTGGGAGAGTGGAGAAAGATAAAGAAGAAAAAGAAAGAGAAAATGAAATGAATTTTAAATTATTATTTAATTAGGTCAAATTTTAGTTAATTTAGAAAATTTTCCAAAAATTCTTAAATAAAAATATTATCCTGAACAATATTGTGAAATTAAATTAGTAAAATTTAACCTCGTTTGTTAATTAAAAAATCTTGGAGTCAATTGGTAATACTAGTTGACATCGAATTATGGGGATTTTTCAAAATAATTCAGAAAAATTTCAGAAAATTTTGAAAAATCAAAATATTGAGAAATAATATCTGAAACTAAAATGAGCCCAATCTGACTATAAAAAGGTCAATCAAGTATTTTTACTGTTTCGACTACTAGTACTGCGATACGTATATCTAGAACTAGGTGTTACATGAGGAGCCAGTGTCCTCGGTAGTATGCGGCTAATTATTGGATGGTGAATGAGTCGTGCCTCCAGCAGTTCCGATGGCCTTACCTTTTGATGTTACGTCATTGACGGTTCGCTTTCTTGGGGTCATGGTCGGTCTAAAAGAGGCTTTTTTGGGAAGGTTTTTAGGGGAGAGATCTTGAATGTAAGGATTCAAATCTCAATAAAAGCACCATTTTATGATAGAGGTTTTCTGCTGCAAGTGTTCAGATGGTCGATCGATCCACATCACAAGGTAGAGTGTATGTTTAAGGTATAAGTATAAAATAATAAACACTATAAAGACAATAGATAGAGACACGATATTTTTACGTGAAAACCCAAACTGAGAAAAATCACAGGGAGGAGGAGGAAATTTCATTATAACTTGCCACTTTACAAAAATTACAGGTATGATTAATATTTCTTTTAGTTAGGATTGGATGGAAGAAAAAAGTTCATTTCTCGCTAGAGAAGAAGGTCTATTTGTACTGAAATCTTCCTCCTCAGGAGGATGGGACGCTGGTGAGATACATGTAACTGCACAATTTTCATGTATGAATTTGTTGTAACAGTCATGATCGCTAGCGTGATTGTTGAGTTTGCATGCAGGAAATTTCATCAATTATCGATAATTATCCATCATGAACGCATGGGCGTTGCAATTCTTCAACGTGGGAGAGGAAAGATGGTGTGATTGCAGACGGAGATCTCGGCGGCTGTTACTGGGGACTTTCGGGTGAAGTGGGATATTGTACTGTAGGTGACTCCGGAGGGTGATGCCTCTAGGACGGGATTTTTGCTCCGAGATAGCTCTTGGTGGTAGAGCTTTGGAGATTGACTTAGGCTCGACCTTGAGTGATTCTAAAAATTATGGATGCTCTTGGAGTGTCTGATGTGATGGAGGCAGTTAATGCAGAAATTTCAAACGAGGAACTTGATTGTCTGGACACGTGTCGGTATCCTTCCGAGGGTCAATTTTTAGTATACAGTACTCTTCATCAATTCCCTTCTCCCCTCCCCAAGCTCAAACTCATGGCCTTTATCCTTGTCTTCTTTGCTTGACACACTCCCAGTTTGTTGTTACCCAAGAACTTATGAGGGACAATATATCGGTAGTATTACATAAATAAAATGATTTTCAATCAATGAATTCAGAAGGGTTAATTTTATTTATGTGGGGTACATGAAAGGCTTGTTGTCAATTTGAGTTTGAGCATTAGTATTGGTCATCTCATATCACTCAATTATTTGTTCCTCAAACTCTGGTGTCCCTTTAGCATTCAGTTATCCCGCAAGCTAACGCAAAAAAAAAAAAAAAAAAAAAAAACAGAAAAAGAAAAAGAAAGAAAGAAAAGAAAAAAAAGAAAAAAATAGAAAATGCAAGGAAAGGAAATATTGTTTTAGGCTTATCGAAGAGGACAGAATGGTGAAGGCTACAATAAGGGCAGAATAAAAGGGATGCAGTTAATTAAGGGTGATTTTGTCTTAAAAAACCACAAAACTTTTAATTAATTCATACTATTCATAAAGAATGTAGACTTTATTAATGACTGACTAACAAAAGGTAAACTTACAAATTTATTTATAAACATGAGGACATGTAAGAAATTATCCATAATACGGGGAGAAATAATATTTCTAAAACTTGAGGATATTTTTGCTAAAAATCAAATTGGAAACTTAGGGCATGTTTGTTTCAACGGCTGAAAATCAGATATCTGAGAACCGGTCAAATCAAGCAGTTTTTTCTCTTGATTCACTATAGCTACAGTGAAAAATCAAAGAACCGACCGAATTCGGACATGCGATTTCTGCAGGTCTAACCACGTTGGCAAATTATAGAGGCCCGCACCATGATGAATATTTTCCACACATAATGAAACAAACGTAACAAAAAAAATTGACGTGGAGGGGTTATGTCAGTTGTCACAGTTAAAATTCGGGACTTTTTTTAGCAAACAAAAAGGCCCTTAATCGATGACACGAGTTTTCAAGGTAAGCGGACTTACAGACCCCGCTGGGTAGGGCTCGAGCACAATGATACCAACCCTTTAATAAAACAGTTTATCAAGGACGTATTCTATGAAGAATTAATTTCCCAGCCACCAAAAGTTTTTCTCAAAAGACAAAGTCATTACCTTTCTTTCATCACCTAAGATCGGCGTATTAGTGTTGAAGCCATTAATCATTGAATCAACAGTTAGAGCTCTTGAGGTTCTAGGAAAACTATGAGATCAAGATCAAAGGTTTGAATCAAACACGAATTCTTTCTCATTGCATTTACTATGTGAATTGAAGGTATATTGTTCTATTCTCTCTTATGTTTCATATTGAGCACCGATATTGATGTACTTCATAAATTCATTTGATAGATTCAATCATCCAACATGATGCTAAGATGCCCCAGTGACAATCCGATCAAGGATTAAACCCAATACTATGAGCAGCTACTACTTTCTATACCATCGAGTATTGTTATTACATTGCATACTCAAGTCGTGAAATCCAAAGGGCACACAGAATCCAACCCAGACAAAATTTGATCTTGACCTAATGCATTTGTGATAAAAGTGTGGCCCAAATTTTCGGACTCCGAAGCCATTTTGGGGTCTGCGCATGAGTTTGAAAGATCCAAACTTGACTCAGCTTGATATCTAGTCTTCTGCGTAGATAATGAGTAATGTTAATTGTACTATAAAACTTGTACTAATTTATACAAAAATGATATGGCATTGCGGTGACATGATGACATGGCAAACTAATAGCTAGGTTAGCTGGAGGTCGCTAACAGATTTTTTTTTTTTTTTTTTTTGACAAGAAAAAACCTCTTTCAAAAGACACATGTAAAGCTTCTTTTTTTTTAAATCTCACGTCTTTATTCTACTTCAGCACCCATTATGTGGAGCTCTCGCCTCCTCCTCTCTTCATCCTCTTCTCTCTTTTCTCCCTTCAACCTCCGTCCCCTCCTCTCCCAACTCTGACGTAGACCCCTCTCTCTATTCCACATGAGTTTATAAGATTTTATTTCAACAGCATGAGAATTGATTCATTGAATGTGTAACACTCGATTTTAATTAATCTTGATTATATATTTTTCAATTTAAAATTTTTCTTTATAATATGATTAACGGGAAACTTATAGAACAAATCTCTATTTATTATAAGTAATTAATATATATACTCGAGTTCCAAATACTCTGTAACTCGGATTCCAAAATGAAGAAGTAACTCGGATTCCGAAGCAAGATTCGTTCTGAAAGAAGGCTCAGAAAATTCAACAAATTATTTAATAGAATTGTTGTCTGAATCTGTGACTTCCAAAGAAGAATATTCTTCTATCTCCCTCCTCTCTCTACGTGGGTGTCCCTCCAAAGTAAAAACAAATATTCTTCCTAAGATTTGTCTTGGTACTACTGCATTGGTAATCCTGTGAAGGCACTGGTTACCTACGGTTCGACTGTACGGTGATTTAGTAGTGCTATCCAAATACCGCGAAAGTGTATTGTATCTTGAGAGACCAGCGTCCAGTAACCCGTTAGCACCATAACGAGGGACGTAATTGTCTTAAGGAGATTCGCTATAAGCGTACCTCACTCCAAGTACTGTATAAGTGAATTAATATTCTTTATACAGGGGTTATACTGATATGCAGTATATTTAGACTGACTTATACCAGTCTAATTGGTGCTTAACCAAGGAAGGTAATTGAATGGTGGTTCTGTAATTAAGGAACGTTCTATTGAACGGAAAACCTCCCACCTGATATTCACCAACCTGGCCAATTAGATCGGTGACATTGATTAGTTGTCAGATTGATTCCTAGAAATTTAACAATCTTATCTTAAGACAATTAATATTGAAGTTATTTACTCCTATTCTGCTTGAAATTGTAGAAAATGTCTGAGACTAATCAAGACAACTCAAGTAAGGCACCAAACATGCAGATTCAAACTTTGATGCTTACTCTACTTCCTAACCCGAAGCCGGAGAAGTCAGGAAAATGCGATGGCACAGAATTCTAAAGGTGGCAACAGAAAATGCTCTTCTACTTGACCACTCTGCATTTGGCCAAATTTCTACAAGTGGATCCACCAAACCCAGAACTGATCGGGACTCAGTCCTTGCAGCCAATGCATGGAAACAAGGTCACTTCCTTTGCCGAAATTATATTTTAAATGGACTGAATGACTCTGTTTACAATATCTACAGTCTAATCACAACGACAAAGAAGTTATGAGCCAGCCTTGATAAGAAGTAAAAGACTGAGGATGCTGGTACCAAGAAGTTCGTCGTAGCATGTATCAGGATGGTGGATAATAAGATTGTGATCAGCCAGGTGCAAGAGTTTCAACTTATCTTGCACGAGATAGAGGCTGAAGGTATGAATCTACCTGAAACTTTTCAAGTTACTACTATTGTGGAGAAACTCCCATCTACGCGGAGAGATTTCAAGAACTACCTAAAGCACAAGCGCAAGGAGCTGAAGTTGGAAGATCTCATTGTGAGGCTTCGAATTGAGGAGGACAACAGAAAGTCCGAGAAAAGGAGAAATAAGAACTCCTATGAAGCCAAGGCCAATGTGATCGAAGAGTCAAAGGGGAAAGCGTATACTTCCAAAAGCTTAAAGCGGAAGAAAACTGCCCAAGGGTACAAAGGCAAGTTCCAAGAAGGTAAGAACATGCGCTTCAAAAAACTTGCTACATCTGCAACAAAAAGGGACATAAGGCGAATGAATATCACAGCCATCTCAAAAAGAACAAGAAGGGCCATCCACAGGCAAACCTGACCGACTATGCATCGCCAAGCCTTTCAGCTGTGGTGTCAGAAGTGAATCTGATAACCAACAATAAGGATTGGTGGGTAAACATAGGAGCTACTCGGCACATCTGCTCTGAGAAATTATTATTCTCTGAATATCAAAAACTAGAGTAAGATGAGCAATTCTTCATGGAAAACTCAGCCGTCTTCAAGGCTGAGGGAAAAGGAAAAGTCATCTTGAAGTGGACATCTGGGAAAGAGCTACTCTGAACGATGTACTACATGTTCCAGATATCCACAAGAATCTGATCTCTGAATCAATACTTAGTAAGAAAGGATTTAGAATGGTTTTCAAATCAGATAAATTTGTACTTACTAACGGTGGGATGTATGTGGGTAAAGGTTATCTTATTGATGGCCTTTTTAAGGCCGATGTCGTAGTTGTGGACAAAAATTCGTGTATTTGTACCCTAAGCTTATAAATAAAAAAAGTCTTCTATTTATTTGCTTGAGTCTCCAATTTTATGGCATGCTAGATTAGGGCATGTAAATTACAAGTCTTTAAAAAACTTGTCTAATTTAAGATATATTTCTAAGTACAACTTGGAAGAAATTCGCAAGTGTGAGATTGGTGTTGAGGCAAAATTCGCGAAAATTCATTTCACTCAATTGATCGAAATACAGAACAATTGGGGTTAATTTATAGTGATTTGTGTGACTTGAAGTTTACACCAATTAGAGGTGAAAAAAAGTATTTTATTACTTTTATTGATAATTGTACAAGTTACTGTTATGTGTATCTTCTAAACAGTAAGGATGAGGCAATGAATATGTTTATAACATATAAAGTCAAAGTTGAGAATTAGCTCAACAAGAATATCAAGATTCTAAATCGATCGAGGCGGAGAATATGAATCAAATGATTTTAGTGAGTTATGTGTTAAATTTGATATAATCCATCAAACTATAGCACCATATACTCCTCAGAAAAATGGAATTGCTGAACGGAAGAACAGAACTTTGAAAGAAATGGTCAATTCTATGCTCGTAAGTTCTGGAGCTCCACATAACTTATGGGGGAAAGCTCTGTTAACTGCAAATTATTTTCTAAACAAAGTAACCCACAAGAAACTTGGTCTTATACCATTTGAGTTATGGCATGGAAGGACACATTGTATGCGTCGGAAAAGGAGGATTCGATTGTAAAATTCTTTTGATTGGATAGAAGATTACAACAGATCGGTCTTCCGATTACAAGGGAGGGAGGATGTTGAGTCTTGAATCCTCCCTTTGTTTAAGGCTGGGTTCTTCAAGTGGCGATGGAGAGTGAATCTTGTTCTTCGTTGACTGGGTGATCGTCGAGACCTTCCAGGGATCTCCTCTTCGGATGGTGATGGAGTAACTCAGCTCTGTCTACCAAAACTCTCAAAGAGAAGGTAGGCAAAAAGCAACTTGAACACAGCAAGTTCTCTGAAGGGTTTAACTCTCTCTCTCTTTTCTCTCAGAGCTCTTTTCTTCCAGAAGTCCTCTGACCGAAAATTCGACTGTCAATCCCCTCTCTTCAATTCGTCCGAAAATCCGACCCCTTCTTCATAGCGACGGGGCTATTTATAGGGGTTTCAGGGGCGTACGTGCCTCCTAAAAACACTCCATAATGGGGGCTAACTTTCCCTGTTATGTGGGCCGTGATTGGCCCCGAAACCGGGACGGTTACAACTGAGACGCGGGTGTCAGCTCACGCGCCTTGGAGCTGTTGAGACGCGGGTTTTGACCTACGCGCCTTAGTGTGGCTGAGACGCGGGTTTCGACCCTCACGCCTTGGTGCTGCTGAGACGCGGGTTTCGACCCTCGCGCCTTGGTGCTACTGAGACGCGGGTTTCGAGCCTCGCGTCTAGAACTTGAAATTCTGCTTTTTAATGGCTTGTCTTTTAGTGATTTTTAGACAGCCTACAGAACCCCCTCCAAAGTTTTCGATATTCCGCAGTTAAGTGGGACGGATTTCGAAATACTTTGGACTCTAGCTGAGCTCACCCTTATGACTGGACTGTCAATGCTCCGGGTTTGATCTTGTCTGGAGTATGGTCTTCGTGAGTGTACTGTGGAACTCTTTGAAGCCACCAAAGTTGATCGTGTTGAGTGTCTAGATGCACAGTCTAAACCTCCCCGATTGCTTTAAGTCTGTCGTGGGTACACTTTAAAGCCAGGAGTGGACGGTCGTCTGCTTGTGCCAGTGTACTGTTGAACTGTTCTGCAGAAGCAAGGAATGAACGCCAGCTTTAAAGTTGCGACTTTCATAGGGCTGCATCTTTTGGAATGAAAACGCGACTGTTGTTCAGACGCGATTCTTGGGCTGATTGGAAGGATGCAAACTTTTGGAGAGACGCATTTTTTTGGAGTAAAGACGCGACTTGTTAGACGCAACAATGGCCTAGCTGAAGGGATGCGTCCATTGAAGGGGCGCGGCTGTTGGGTGCGAATCGTGCCATGCTATGAGTGCACTGCCACGTGTCCTGTGGAGCCGACGGGACACTTTCTTTTTGGCGTGCGAACTTCACGCTGCATTAAATGCACTGTCCACGCGTCAGGCGGTGATTCGGCGTCGAGCCAAGCGCCGCGTATCTTTGCGAATCACCTTGCCTATAAAGGGCGACAGTCATTGAGAGAGTCATTATCAATCTCTCTTTCGTCTTCGCTTGCATCTGTTAGGGTTTTGAGAAAGAAGTTCTTTTTGTTCCCTTCTCTTCCATCTAGCATTAGATTCTTGCTTCGCAATGGCACCCAAGGCCAAGCGAACTGCTTCATCGTCGAAGGCGGTCGTCACTGAGGCCCAAAGGGGCGGTTTCTCCATACAGGAAGCCCTATCTCAGGTATAACGCCATCAGGCTTGATCTTCGCCATTAGAGGGGTTTATGGAGTTCTTATAACCCTAAAAATCCTTTCTTTGAAAGAGAACTGCCAACATGGATTCGAAACCGCGTTTGGTTCTCAGACGCGGTCTTTGAGTTAACAAACAAGGCGCGGGTTTGATGACCCTATCGCTTTTATCCGCTTGAGGATGTACTTGTTTGTTGAACATAGGGCGCCAGTAAGCCTTGCGTTCCGGAGTCATCACTTAGAATGTTTCTAATTGTGAAAGATCCGGACGCAGACTTGATTCTTGCGTTCTGTGACATCAGACGCTGGTTTTTATGAATCTTGCACCGAGTCCAAGTACTTAGATATTTTTCATAAGTCTTGGATTTTGAAAACGCAGACTCACTGCTGGCCTCATGGTCCTCAGGTCTGGACGCGGATCCTCAAGTCTGGACGCAGATTTTGATAATTTCTGCGTCCAGTATCTCTTCTACGTCTGAATTATAGACACTTAATCATTTTCGTTTAGATTTCTGATCAAGTGTCATTTTCTTATGCAGTGCGACACTCTTCCAGCCCACTCTTCAAGAGGTGCCACTTCGGGCACGTAGGTGGTGCTGACCGTGATTTAACCTTTATGCTGCAAAGGACTGCTCCTATGACTGCCGACAAGTATAAGGAGCGAAGGGAGAAGCTCGCCAATGTTGACGCGGCAACCTTTCGGGAGCTTATGACTGACGCGGCATTCACAACAAATGCTCGCGCTCTGATGGAGAAGCCTGCTTTCTTCTTTGGAGACCATATTAGCGAGGGCGGCTATTCTTTACATGACGGAGATTATAAATGGCTCCGTCAGATAGGGGATAGAAGGTTCTTTCTTCCGAACATGGAGAGGATGTACCCACTATCTTATCTCCAGCACATGTCCGTCCCTCGAAAAATGACATGGGAGCTTTCCCGACCCGTCCCTGAGGTTACTCTCGGCAACTTAGCTCCAAGAAGGTATATCATGCTGGTCATGATAAGGAGGTTTTCGGCCTGTTTCCCGGGCTGTTGAGGACCGATCACCCAGTAGGAGAAACTCCTAAACTCGGCACCACCTTCCTCAACGCATTCATGAAAGTGGGGGGTGATTTTCTGGTCGACTTCCGTTCGCCCGGGTGGATCCATTCCACTGAGAAGTATTGGTGGGGCAAGATGGTGAGCTTCATCCTCGCCGATCTTGGAGGCCTGTTGGAGCATGTGGAATTGTACCAGACGGTCAGGGCCGTGCAGTATGGTATTCCACCAAGTTCTCAAAACTTCTTTGGGGTCCTGGAGCGTTACAATCCTCTGACGGGGACATTCTTCACTCCGGTCGGAGAGATGGGTCTTGCCCTGCACGAGTTGTACGAAGTTTCGAGGCTGGTAATGGGGGACTCTCCCTATGAGGAATACGTCCCGACCACTGAGGAGCTTCACCTTTTGAAGAAAGCGTCTCCTTGAGTGTACGAGACTTATTGGGAGGTGTTATGTCACTTTCACATTTGCGGCCAGATAACCTCTTGGAGGGCGAGGGGAGTCAAGCAGCTATCTTGGGCAAGCTACTTGTTTAATGGCGTCAATCAGAAAGACCATCCAGTGACCCGACTGGCTCCCAGCTCCGACGAGGAGATTGCCGATAGGATTCAGGCTTCTGTAGACTTCTACACCACAGAGTCGAACGAGGATACTTTCGAACCTGACACGGTTTTCAAAAGTTTTCATCATCAAGCCCGGACCCCTATCTCCAATCGAGCACTGCTGGCGGGCTTCTTAATGTTGTGATTGAAGCGTTGTGTGGTGCCGACACTGCCACATGAAGTGATTGTTGCCGACGTAGTATACCCGACGGTGCTCCTGGCTTATGGTAGGCCCATAGCCCTCCTCCCGGCCATGGCGGCCAGTATTCAAAGCGGGTTGCGGGCCTTAACTCAAAGTCTGTGCAGGGTAGAGAAGGTTGTCGACTCCCAGGGTGAGCCGATTGTTGACTCAGAGGGGAGGCCGACGGTAAAACGTCCCAACCCTCGCGTTGAACTTCCCTACACGTACCTAATGGCTTGGTACGTTATGCACTGTCCCTCCCTGATGACGCCGGTGTCTTGGAGTGAGGGGTTTCCCCTTTCGTACAGCGGTTGGAGGGTTCAAGCTGGTGCAATACTTATATGTATTTCATTCGGAGGTGCATTCTAACTGCTTCGAACTACCAGCTCAATCGCTGCTTCCCCGAGATTGCTGGTGCATCTTTCAGGGATAAACTTGCTGACTTCGTGGGCCCAGATGACTTCACGCGGCTGTCATCATGAGTTTTCTGGTGGTTGGTCAATATTCGGCCTGGGTATGTGCTTTTCCGACAAGGGAATTCGTGCACGATCGAGCCGTACATGCCGAATCGCTTCGCCCGACAGTTCGGCTATGATAAATTGTATGTCGGTAACCCCAATGCTCGACTCGCCTTCAGTGAGAACTTATTTGAAGGTGCTCGGGCTTGGTATTATAGTGTGGCCGGAGGGACGAAAGTGCTTTTTCGTCTGCCCCCCAAGGAACCGAAAGGCTGTACAAGCCTTAGCTTCTGTACCTGGTACTTCCAGGCCAACCAAACGCCTGACTTTGCTCCGGAGTACTCATGCATCGAGAGTATCAATGCATCTTATGAAGCAAAGTTGGGGTCCAACAAACGCTCACGAGGCGTTGAGGAGTATCGGAAGGCTCTGAAGGAGACCAGAAGGGTATCAAGGGAGGAGTCGCGAGCGGCAAAGGGTCGACAGGTGGCGCGTAAGCGTCCTCAAGACTCTACTTCCACTGTTGAGCCTGCCCCCAAGAAGGTCCGGAGAGACTTGGCGGCCGTAGTTTCTTCATCCGAAGACATCCCTTCTGGTGTTGAGGAACAGAGGGAAGAAACGGAAGATGAGGATGACGCCTCCTTAGTCTGTACCCGTGGGTTGCGCAGCAGGGGCTCCAGGATTTTAGAGGAAGGGGAGTTCGCTGACAAACCCACCGCCGCTGACGAGGCTGAGCAGCTTGAAGTCGACATAATGAGCGGAGGTGATGTTGAGATTCCAGGGGTCTCAACTCAGCCTGGGTCTTCCTCAGCTCATGAGAGGAGGGATGAGGCACAACAGCCTGGGTCCCCTAGTGTATTAATCCCCAGTCCTCGGGTAGTTGACCCCAGCCCTACCACTGGGGTATTTGATGGCAAGGCCCCGGTTGCCGAGGCTTCTCGCGTTGCACTATCGTCTTCATCGTCCGGAGAGGACGAATATGATTCAGGTGATGAAGTCGATTTTGGTGATGAACCTGCTCTTCCAGATCCGAGCAAATTCTCACATATCTCAGAGGAAGAAATGTACGGGTGTGATCCGGCGATGGCGTTATCACAAGCGGCAACTGCTCCTGCTGAAGGTACTCTTATAGTCTTGTTGACCCAGTTTCCCTTTTTTAACTAGGGAACAGGTTCTGACGTTTTCCCTTTATGCTGCAAGGTTGGCCGCGGACAGCGAGGCTGCGACTTCCTCCCATATCGAGGAGATGATACAGGAGCTGGACCAGCAGGAGGGTGTTGAGACTCCTGCTATTGAGATGCCTCAAGAGAGGACAATTATTGAGGTTGGGGGGACCTCAACCTTGCAAGATTTGCCCAGGGATCTACCGTCTTCGGACCCTCGGCTTGGTAAGAAAATATTGATGCTTTGAATATTTTCCTTTTGCTGTCATGACTGACGTTCTGGTGTTTTGCAGAGAGGGCTGAGGAAGCTCAGGCAGAGGACTTAGCAGTCAGCATCGGCTCAGCAGAGGCAGCCAGCGTTGAGCCCGTAGGTAGTACAATTCAACCCTCGACTGAGGGTTCCGGAGAAGCCAGGCTCGCTGCTACTTCCGTCGCCGTGGAGGCTACTATGACGGTAACCGCCCCGGAAGTGTCGGCGACCATCTCAGCTTCTGTCGCGCCTGTTGTTGACCCTACTCCTGCACAGGATGAGTTGATTCCCATCCCTCGCCCAGTGATGGAGAGGGGATCTGGGAGCACATCAGCGGAATTCTCCTCGGCCGGAGATATCATGGAAGAACTGACACGTCAAATGGTGCAGCAGTTCTTTGCTTCCATGCGATCGTGTATTGATCTCATCCTCTCTGGGGGCAGTTCTTTCGAGTTTGCCCGAATGCTTCTTGAGAATTTGATCGAAAACATCGGTTATACTGGAGGTCCTTCATAGGCTAGGGCATGTCTGCTGTTGGTGGAGCAGTTGGGAAGTGATCTGAAAGAGCTTAAGTCTTTGGAGGACGCCGGTTTAGTTCATGAGGCCCGGGCAACCTTGACTAGGCTTCTCGCTGCTCAAGAACAGGAGCGGAAGGAGATGGAGGAACAAATAGTCGAAGAGACCCACCATCTCCAATATTTCCAGGCGGACCATCAAAGGCTGATTGGCGATTCAAGGGAATCTGAACTCGTCATGCAGAGCGCGGAGCATGTTATCATCAGTGCTCGGGCTACCATAGCCAAAGCAGAAGCCTTGATTGCAATCAATGAGCAGAAGCTTGCCACTACCAGGAAGAAGCTAGAAGGGCTGGAGGCTGCCAAGATGCAGATTGAAGAAAGCCTCTCCATTCACTCCTCCAGGTTGGAGTCCTTACGAACACAGCTGGCTACGAAGAAGTTCTTATCTGAGGAGGAGTTGCGGGTCCAAGCTCTCATGGAGGTTGAGAAGGCGCGCCAACATGAGATACATCGCCTTAGAGAATAAATCCGTTGTTTGGCGAACCAGGACTTTTAGCCTTCTTTTTTTTCCTTGCAAAGAAAAGGACATTCTATTTACCAAGAGTGTTTGTATCTACTTTTATCATTTTTGAATAATAAAAGTCGTTGAAACTTTTGTTCAATCTTCATTGCCCCGCAGTAGATGAATCCAACCTCTCAATCACAGATTTTGGTTGTGCTCCCTTACTGACTGTGAATACTGAACTTAGGTAAAACTAAGTTCTTTTGATGAAACGCAGCGTCAATTCATAAAAAGAGACGCAGCTCTGAGGCACGCGATTCTGACCTGCCAGTGAAGACGCGGTTCAAGCGGACGCGAAGGACGCAGTTTTGAGTGTGACTCACTGGCCGCAATCCTTAACTTTATCCAGACGCAGAGTTCAGGATACATTAAGAATGTGGTCTTACGTCCCTTAAAATTGACGCAGTCAGGGAAGCGACGCTGAGACTCGGTGCAAGACCCATCATCATCCATGTAGACGCAGCTCCAAGACACTTGTGAAGGTGATAGGCCTTCTCTGCTGAAGATATAAGCTTCGGGACGCAGCTTTATGTGCTTTCCCACTGAGACCCCCAGAATGAGTCTCTTTTGTTGATGGACGCAACCTTGAGTCGTCCGAGAGACGCGGAGCAACTTTGAGTCATCCAAGAGACGCGAAGGGTCTTCTAACTTGGAATGAAGGAGGACGCCACCTTTTTTTGAAAAAGAGGCGCGAGCCTCTGGGCGCGGGTTCCTGAACGCGGCTTTCACATCTGCGTTTGGTGCAACTTCCCAGGTGTTATGTGTAGCCTGACATAAAGATCCTGTGAGATTTTCAAACGTCAAGTCTTCGTTGACGATTGGGAACCCGCATCATCCGTTGTTTCCCGAAGCGGTTGTCCACGTGTCGGTTCTTCATTGGGCTTAGGCGTTAATGCCTTTTAATGTCAAACCGGCGCTGGCGGTTGGAGACCAGCGTCTTCGATGTTTCCCGAAGCGACGCTCCACGCGTCAACCTTCCATTGGGCTTTGACAGTCGTGCGGTCATTAAGGCCGACGGTTCTAATTAATGAACCATTAATTATGGTTATTATGGGCTGCCTATAAATAGGGCTTACCCCCTTCCTTTAGCAGTCCCATACTTGGACTAGTCTCTTTTAACAGCGAGTGCTCTGAGAGACTCCATCCCCTCCCTTCAAGGACTTTACCAGGGGCTTGCCTCCATGGATGAAGATGACCCAGAGCTTTCATGCTTCTATTTGGTCTCTTCAGAAGATTACCACTGTCAAGTGATTTCAATAACAGAAAGCGTCTCTTTGAGCACCTTTTATGCCCGCGCTTCAATGCAGAGAATTCAACTCTTAATAGAGGCCTCTGCGGGTACGCCTTCTTGGTTTGCCGTGACATTTTTAACCCAGCCAGGTTTGAATTTTGATATCTCTTAAAGAGATATTATCATCTGGATGAAGTCTTAGTTGGTGCATTCCTTTTCTGAAATTTGCGCCATTGACTTAAACTTCTCTGGACGTCAATACAGTGGGCTTCGGCCCCTGGCTGCCGGTTTTGCACACAGAGCTTGCGCCTTGAGGCCGCTGACTTGGAAGAATTTTAACTTCGACTGATGGCAATTTTCGCGTCTGATTCTCTTCACGTCTCGTCCTTTAAGCGCGGATGTAAAATGAGACTACGTCTGAGTTCTGTGTATATCACAATTTTGACCGCGTCTGTTTCTGTCACCGCAGATGTTCGCTGCGCGGGTCATTCCCGCGTCTGAAGTCCTCAGCGATAGCTGCGTTTGTCACTTAGTGTCTTCTGTTGAAGTATACTAAGCTTCAGGTTTTCTAATTTTGTTGCTTCTTGCAGGTAGGCTTGATCATCCTTTTTCATGTTCGCTGGGCCCTTGGGAGAATATATCGGCCAGCGAACTTGGTCGATGGTCGACCACAGGAGAAGAAGTCATGACTCCTGTCTTCAGGAGATGGGGACCGGACCCTCGCCAAGATCTCTTTGAATTCGACGCACCAGTCATGCTTCTTGGCATGGCATGGTCAGAGTAAGGATGGCGGCGAGGGTAGCGGTGGATATAGTGGTGGGTGTCATCCCCTGTGAGGTCTTAAAACCTCCTCTCTTACCCCAGAAGTGACATCGAGGAAACTCCATGCTCACTGGACGACCTTCTGGCGGAAGAGATGTTCATCAACGAAGGATCACACCCCCACTTCGGATGGTCAGGTGGAGTCAGAAGACTCTGCTACCTTTCGACCTCAAGAAACACCATTGTTCTCGATCAACCAAGGACTTCTTCGATGTTTACATCATGCATCGTGGTGCAACCAGCTTCTGATCATTGCCACGACGTCTGATCCTACTTTGATGCCCTTCCAAACATCTTGTACCTAGAATTGTATGCAGCTTTGAGAAGTGAGTGCAACCTCTGAGAGGGAGAGGGACTTCTTTGTGTACTAAGTGACACTTTTCTTTTTGTCTCTTCTATTGTCTTGAACTCTTTTGTCTCTTTTTAGTCAGATGCATAGAAGCAAAGAATCTTTGGCTTGTCAAAACTATGATCAAAATTTTAACAAGTCAAATTTTATGGAGAAAAGATCCTATCTGAGGAACCCCACAATGCTGTCAGAGGTGTGATATTAACTTGACAGAGATAAGATAATTTTGGTGGGCCTGCCACTTTATAAAAAGAAAGTGACAGGTTGAATTGATACCCCCAGGGAAGATGAACTTTTATCAGAGGTCTAAGATTAACTTGATTAAGATCAGCTGGGGAGTTAATGAAAACACTGCTAATGGTGTAATGTTAACCTAACAATATTTTTTAGGTAGACTTGTTATTCTGTTGAGGAGAATAACAAGTGAGGCTAGATTCGCGGGGATCTAGGAAAGTTTTTACCGTTAGAGGTGTGATATTAACTTAACGGGTTGAAAGTTGTCTTGTCAGAAGTGTGATGTTAACTTGACAAGAATGTGAATCAGAGGTGTGATATTAACTTGACTCAGAAGCATTTCAGCTTTCATTTGGGAAAACTGAAAGTGTCATTGTCATAGGTGTAATGTTTAACTTGACAATGAGGGTAATGCTAGAGGTGTAATTTTGAACTTGGCATTAGTCATCTCGACTTTGACAAGGAAGTCCGAGGAAAAGTCATGGCCATAAGTGTATTGTTGAACTTGGCAATGACCTGGATGCTAGAGGTGTAGTGTTAAACTTAGCATCGTTCATTTCAGCTTCGATATGGAAGTCTGAAGGAAGGTGACTGTCAGAGGTATGATGTTAACTTGACAGAAACTCGATGTACTGTTTAGAAGTATAGTGTTAACTTAACAGTAATTTGTCAGAGGTGTGGTATTAACTTGACAGAAATTGATTTGCGATATGAGCAATTTGAGGGCCTGTCATTCCATTGATGAGAATTAACAAGTGGAGTTTAAAAATGTCAGAGGTATAGTGTTAACTTGACAAATTTGGATTTGCGATATGAGCAATTTTGAAGACTTGCCATTCTATTGATGAGAATTGGCAAGTGAAATTTGAAGTGCCAGAGGTATAGTGTTAACTTGGTAACGACTGTATTTTGTAGACCTACCATTCTGTGGATGAGAATTGGTAAGAGATTTTTGAGGGGAGAGTGGAGTCAAGTCCACTTAGGATTTTTAGCAAACCCTCAGCTATCAACGGATTTGAGGTGCCTTTACCAACTACCGTTTGAGTTGGGCTAGCCATGCTATTCCCCTCAGCATGATGAGTTGTCGAAGATTTATATTGGGCTTAGAAGCCAATATTTTCCTCTATCCTTAGCCGTTGGAGGCGTCAGATCAAATGGGAACATGTCCCTTAGGATTTTTAGCAAATCCTCAGCTGTCAACGGGTTTGATATGCCTTTACCAACTACCGTTTGAGTTGGGCTAGCCATGCTATTTCCCTCAGCATGATAAGTTGTCGAAGACTTATGTTGGGCTTAGAGGCCAACATTTTCCTCTATTCTTAGCCGTCGGAGGCGTCGGATGTTTTAATGAAGAAATTCTTCTTGTTTTGATCAGAGGTGCAATTTTGAACTTGATCTGAGGAAGAACACTATCTAAGGATAATATTTCTTCAAGAATCTGCCATTGATCGGCATCATGAGTGTATCTCCATTTGAAGTTATGAGGCGATACGATCCATTTGAGTAGACTGACTCTACTACAAATGGTCCTTCCCATTTGGGCTGGAATTTTCCTTTTGTCTTGTGCGTCATCACCATGGTCTTCTGACGGTTAAGACAAGGTCACCTTTCTTGAAAGTTCACACTTTAACTTTCTTGTTGAAGGCTCTGGTAATTCGAGCTTGGTAAAGCTCGATTTGCTGTTGGGTCTGCAGACGTTTGTCATCTAAGGCTTCTAATTCTTAGAGTCGCTGTTGGTGCTTCTCCTCTGTTGTCATCTCCGCTATCAGGGCCACGCGTAGAGATGGAATTTAGATTTCGAGTGGAAGGACGGCTTCACACCCATATACCAAAGAAAATAGCGTAGCTTTAGTCGAGGTTTAGACAGTTGTGCGGTAAGCCCATAAGCATTCACCCAGCTTGTCGTCCCAGTCACGTTGACTTTTCGAGACGAATTTCTTGAGAAGCTTGCCAATGGTCTTGTTAAAAGCTTCTGCGAGGCCGTTAGCGGTAGGGTAGTATGCCGTTGAGGACACACTCTGAATTCTGAACTTGGCGCAGAATCTCTGGAAAGCCTGGCTGATGAACTGGGGTCCATTGTCATGGACAATTCACCGAGGTACCCAAAACGGTAAATGACGTGATGCTTCACGAACTTGATCACATCAGATGACTTTACCTCCTTCAAAGGAACGGCCTCAGCCCATTTGGAGAAGTAATCAGTTATTGCTAAAATAAACCGATGTCCTTTTGATGACGGCGGGCTGATAGGGCCAACCACATCCATCCCCCACATTTCAAATGGCCAAGTAGAAGCCGTGGAGTGAAGGTAGCCTGGTGCTTGATGGATGAAATCGCCATGTACTTGGCAGGCGTGACATCTTTTGGCATAGGTGATGGCGTTCAGCGATCATCTTGGGCCAATAATATCCCAACCTTTGGAGTCGGTATGCAAGTTTTGGGCCAGGTTGATGGGCTCCACACATGCCGTCATGGACTTCTTTCAATACCTCCTGTGCCTCTTTTTGTGAAAGGCAGCGAAGCAAGATCCCGTCATGCGATCGACGATACAGTGTTCGTGTAATCACATTATAGTAGAATTTGGGAGCTTTCCTTCGAATGGCAGCCGCTTCCTTGGTATCCTCAGGCAAGATGTCATATAGGACATAATCAATGTAGGGGAATCGCCAGTCTCTAGGCTCTGGACCGGTTGACAATTCCAGCGCTTCTTTGCTTTGAGAATCTCCCTTTGACTCCTGATAGTCCTTGAAAGCAATTCTCGGGCAATACAGGTCGTGGCTGTAGACGAATATCGTCTCCATTGCTCCAGCTGGAAGAGCTAAAGAGGCCGCGAGGGATGCCAGTGCATCTGCATGCGCATTTTACCTGCGCGGTACATGGTCGATGTAGAAGTTTGTAAACTTCCCAGCCATGTGGACGGTTACATTGTAATAGGGTACTAGGTCTTCATGTCTGACTTCGTACTCCCCGCGAACCTGGCTAACGATGAGTTTGGAGTCACCGTATGCCTCGAGATTTTTAACGCCAATCTCATCGGCGAACTGTATCCAAATCAAAAGAGCGTTGTACTCCGCTACATTGTTGGAGCAAGATTCGGTAAGCGAAATGGCTCAGGGAATCACATAATTCTGTGGGGAGACGAGTACTACTCCTACTCCTGCTACTAGGTGTCCTTTTGGGCTTGTTCTGGATGTACCGTCAAAGAAGAGTTGCCACACTTGACTTTCAAACGATGTCTGAGTCAAACAGACTTCGGCCACTTCATCCGGGAGATCCTCGTAGAGTTTGGTTGCCCTCGGATCTGGGTGCTCAGCTAGGAAATCCGCCACTGCTTGTCCCTTAATAGCCTTTTGTGGTAAAAAGTGTATCTCATATTGGGATAGCAATATGGCCCATTTTTCCAGCCGGCCGTTCAATGATGAAGGCTTAGTCATAAGTAACCTCAGGGGTTGACTTTTGATATGACGTTTATACTTTGGCCTACCAGATAGTGTCGCATTTTCTGAATGGCGAACACTAATGCCAAACATTCCTTCTCGATCGGGTTGTACCGATGTTCGGCTCCGATCATTGTTCTACTCAAATAGTAGATTGCTTGCTCTCGTCCTTGATCATCATTCTGAGCTAGTAGAGCTCCCAAAGAATGATCCATTGCTCGGACGTATACCAGGAAAGGTTTTCTGGATATCGGGGCTGCAAGGACTGGTGGTTGCGTGAGGTATTGCTTGATTTCCTCAAATGCTTGTTGGCAAGCGTCGTCCCAAATGAACGAAACACCCTTCTTCATTAGTTTAGCGAAGGGTTGGCATCTTCCGGAGAGGTTTGAGATGAACCTGCGGATGTACGCCAATCGTCCTTGCAATCCCCTAAGTTCCTTGAGATTTCTCGGAGGTTGCATCTCCTGGATAGCGCGAACCTTTTCCGGGTCTAAATGGATTCCTGTGGAAGTCACTACAAACCCTAGGAACTTGCCGCTGGCCACCCCCAGGAAAGATTTAGTAGGGTTCATCTTCAACTGATGGGCCCGCATGATGTCGAAGACAACCTTTAGATCAGTGATATGATCACCTTTAGCTCGGCTTTTTACCGCAATGTCATCAACATAGCATTCCACTGTTTTGTGCATTTGCTGCTAGAAAATGGCGTTCATAGCCCTTTGATATGTTGCCCCCGCATTCTTCAGTCCGAAGGGCATGACGGTATAGCAGTAGATCCCCAGTGGTGTTCTGAAGGAGGTGTGCTTTTCGTCATCAGGATACATTTTGATTTGATTATATCCTGAGAATTCGTCCATGAAGGACATTCGTTCGAATCCACATGTATTGTCAATCATGACATCTGTGATTGGCAGCGAGAATTCGTCCTTGGGACAGGCCTCGTTCAGATCACGAAAATCGATGCAGATTCGGATCTTTCCATTCTTCTTGGCAACGGGGACGATGTTGGCTACCCAATCGGGATGTTGCTCTTCCCTGATGAAGCCAGAATCTATGAGCTTTCTGACTTCTGACTGAATTGCCTCCATTATTTCTGGATGGAACCGTCGCTGTTGTTGTTTGACAGGCTTTATGTTCGAATTGATGTTGAGGCGGTGCATAGCCACTCGAGGATCAAGTCCAGGCATGTCTTCGTAATTCCAAGCGAAGACATCTTTATACTCTTGAACAAGAGATATTAGATCCTTTTTCTCTGACGGTGACAGGCCGTCGCTTATGAAGATGGGCTTAGAGTTAGCCTCATCTCCTAGATTGATCTGAACAACCTTGTCCTCTGTGGGTGGCTCTCGCTGTTCAAAGCGGGTATCCCAAAGAGTATTTAAATGTTTGATCCAAGGATCTGTATCGGATTGCATCATTTCTTCATCTCCGTCTTCCAGGTGGCTTGTTGAAACCATGTTCACTGAAAGTTCCCCGAAGATGTTGCCGACACTGACATCTGACTCCCATGATGACGTGCCCGAAGAGTAATCGTGACCTGACGATTCTCGAGAATCAGAGGCTGATGGAGCCGGAGTTGATACATAGCCCAACCCTATGCGAGTCTAATGATAATAATCAGGTGCTTTTCCTTTTGGCATAAAGGATCGAAGTAGCGTTCTCCTTCCTTTGCCGAAGTTTAACCCGAGTCTGCTGGTTAGATCATATCCCATGTTTTTCATCATTCTGAGTGCCTTTGCTCATAATGACCGAACTGAGGGGATTCCTGCTCGCTTTCTGATTCTTCATGATTCATTGGTTTGGATTCAATTCGTCCGAAGAGAATTGGTCTTTGGCCCTTCCTTCTCGCTGGAACCATGAATATTGATTGTTGCGCATCGCCGACATTTCGACATGTTTTAAAGGACGATTTCACTGGTACATGCAACGATGTCAAAGCATCCATTGCCGACCAGAGATCGTCATCCACGTCGGTACTAGTGTCTGACGGCACTGAATCAGAAGCAAACACAGAAAAATACGCTAAATCTAATTCTTCATTAATGTACCAACCGCCTACATCATCGGCGGAGGTATTATCAACATCGGGCTTATTAATGCCCGTTACAGGTGGATCTAGCTCCCACACACACTCATCTTCCTCCAGCTCGGTGTCGGCTTCATTGCCAGAGTCTGGTTCCTCTGGTTGCGGGACTTCATCTATTTCCACAGATTCCTGATATAGGAGGGAATCTGTGAAATAATTCTCCACTCCCTTGAACGGATGCCTCTCGGCAATCAGAGTTCGCACCTTTTCACTCCCATCAATGTATTTCATGACTTGGTGGAGAGTAGAGGGAACGATAGAATTGCGATGAATCCAGGGTCTTCCCAGCAGTAAATTGTAGGAGGTGTCAGCATCTATGACGTAGCATGTCACCTCTGACCTTAGGTCTCCAATCTGGCATTTGAGCTTGACCTTCCCCATCGGACGGGTACTATTGGCATTGAACCCATAAATGGTCGTCTGGGTAGGGCTCAAACGGTGAGTAGGAATCCTGAGATGTTGCATGACCCTGCGAGTTATGATGCTCAACGCAGACCCGGGATCTACCTGGATGCGATTCACCTTAGATGATCCAATATACCCTGCGAAGTAAAGGGGTCGATCATGCTTCCCTTTGACTTGCATGTCTTCTGTCGTGAAGGTAATGCAGGGAATATTTTGGGAGGCGTGGAGGCAATCCTCTACATCTTCCTCCTTCGGTAGCTGGGTCATGAAGACCTCAGCATTAGCCAGAGCTTCTTGTAGAGCTTCTCTGGTCGACTTTGATAGTCTAAGAAGCTCATAAAGCATAATCCGCGCCGGGATGTTGGCTAGTTGAGCCAGGACATCAAAGCGGTAAGGTGCTGTGGATCCTTCCGCTACGTCCTTCGAAAGAACTCGAGAAAATCGAAGTTCTTTCTTTTTCTCTCCGGGTTGCTTCGTAGAGGGCTTGGCTGGCTCTGCAGTGGGTCATGGAGGAGTTACCGCCACTTCGCCATACTTTTTCGAATATGGCTGCCCCGAACGGGTTTCTGCCACCAGCTGACTGGGCTCTGCAGCCAGAGCTATTGTCTCCTCTTCTAAGTCGGTTAGCGGGGGAATATCAGTTTCCGCTTCTCGAGAAGAGACACACACCACGTTGCAGGATGAAGCCTTTGCTTTGCCTTTGGACTTCCTGCTGGTTACAGTAGTCCATTACTGGCCATCAATAAGGTCGGGATGAACCCACATGACTTCTCCTTGAGGTGTGGGAACAGGTACCAAGCCCTTTTCTTACTGCTGGTGCAGGTCTGTGTTGACCATTCTCAGCTCTCCTCTTGGGATAGGGACTACTCCAGAGGGTGTTGGGGGTTGTCTCCCAAACTGGAGAACTGACGTCATATTAGCCGTCACCTTCTTCTGCTTTGGTCGGAGTTTCAATACCTCCGCGTCAATCAGGGCCTGAAGGATGTCCTTGAAGACATAACAGCTCTTGGTAGGGTGTCCCAACATCCTGTGGTACATGCAGTAGCTGGGATTGTCAATTTTACCGACTTCCTCGGGCGCCTAGCTTCAGGACGCTTCAGTCGATTGCTCTTGTTGAGTAATTTGAAGAGCGAGTCGACATGTTCATCCTTGAAGGAATACTGCTTGTTGGCCCGTGGTTGGCTTGAAGAGCCACTTCCTTTGACCGGTTGAGGTTTGACAGGGGACTTGGTCTCTGCTGCCAAGTTATCCTTCCTTTGGCTTGGAGGGATGTGTCTGGCGCACGCCTCGTTGACCTTTCAGGCCTGAGTTTATTTTCTTCTGCTCTGACGCGGGCGACAATCTCCTCAGCCTGTTCACCTTGTTGGACTAATTGTTTCCAGGTGCGGCTTTCAGCAACTCCTATTTGAGCAAGGAGTAAGGTTTGGAGATTGTGGCGGCATGTTTCCACCAAGGTAACCTGGGTCATACCGCTCGGGCATCGGAGTGCCACATTTCGAAATCTTTCCACGAAAGACTTAACGGACTCTCCCTTTCGCTGCTTGGTGGCTAAAAAGGTAGGCATGTTGACCTCCGAGTCATCTTCAAAGAAGCGTGTTAAGAAAAGCTTCCCCAAATCACCCCAGTTCTTGATGGAACCTTCAGGGAGCTTCATGAACCATTCAAAGGCCAGCCCTTTTAGGGTGCCGATGAATAAACGCGCCAGGATGGCGTCGTTATCTACCACATTCCCAGTTTGGGACTTGAAATAGTAGATGTGTTGGTTCGGTGAACCTTTTCCATCAAATGCTTGGAGGGTTGGAGCCTTGAACTTGGGCGGGTACGGAACCAGGTCCCATTCGGCTGGATATGGGCGGACCACCCCTGCTTCTTGGAGACCTTTCCGATTGGTAAGGGCTTCAAGGCGCTGCTCCAATTGATTCATTCTTTTAGAATGAACCTTTCTCTGGTCTTAATCGTTCTTCTCCTGCGATGAGGATTTAGACGAACTAGAGGTGGGTTGCTCTTTCTTCTCGGAGTGTTCGGAAGATGAGCTTTCTCCCTCTTTTTGTTTGCCCTTAGACTTTCTAGGGGGAGATTTCCTCCTGTCTTCGAGCAACTGTGCGAGCATCTGCTTGAGAGAGTCGATGGATTCTTGCTGAGCACGAATCATCTCGAGTTGTTCTTTCTGGACCTGGGCTTTCTGCTCCAAGCGCTTAGCGGTCTCCTCAGGAGTGCTCGTCATGTATGTGAAGGCCTCTTTCTCTATAGAAGAGTTTGAGGCCTACGATCCTGCAATGGCAGGGTGCGAGTCATTAATCTCAATGCCCCGGGCTAGGGCATTGTAGTTAATCGGGGGGATGGCCCCGGTCCGGGTGCGAGTGTGTCGGTACACTCCTTCCGGTTCAGAGTCAGACTCGTCGGAGCTGACTACAGGTTGTTTTCCCCTGCTCCTGCTCGCCATGTTAGCAGTGAGTTCTGGATACTCAGTGTCAGAGAAGATCCTCCGCCTGGAAGAGCGTCTTCTTTGGCTGCTGGGGGAATCAGGGTCAGCTGTCTAACTAAGGACTGCTGGTTCCCGCCTGAACCGCAACGGCACTCAGAGAGCATGGAGATGAGCCGTTGGCAGCAACATGATGAAGTGGTTTGATTGGCACTTCTTTTCTTTGTCAAGTAATCCCTTAGATCCAAGGAAAGAGGATCGAAGAGATTAGCCTCGCAACTTCGAGGGCGGGAGGCATCCTTGCGCTGTACAGCTTGGACGCAGGATTTAGAGACGCGGTTCTCGCGTCGCAGCTTTAGGACGCGTGCCTGGCGTCTCTGTTGAGAAGAGACGCAGCTGTCGCGTTGCTGCTTGGTGCGTCGGGGCAGGGACGCTTGAGAGAGAGTGGGTTGCTGGGCCCTACGCCTAAGGGCGCGTGCCTCTTGTACCTGACGAGGCGCGCAGGCTTCGCCTTCGCGTTTGGTGAGTTGGACTTCAGAGGACCTAATTTGGGGAGTCTCGCGTTTGGGCCGCCAAACGCGGACTTCGCGTGCTGGACGTGGCGCAGCCAACGCGCCGGATTGAACTTCGCGTCCTGCCTCAGTTGGACGATCAGAAGTCCCAACTTGCAGTTGGCGCGCACGCCTCCTCTGTCGACGCTCAGCGTTTCGGTTGCGTCGTGGAGGTGGAGAGAAACCAACGACGACTTGGTGCTGAGGGAGAAGGTGGACTGGCTGGACACCAGAGATTTTGACCGCGCGGGTCTCTTGGGAGACGCTGACGCGTGTGTTCCACATGGCGTGGTTGGTCGCAACGGCATTTGTGCCTGGGACCACGCGGGCCTCCTGAGAGACGTTGGCGCGTGTATCCTGCTTGGCACAGTTGGCTGCCACACCCTTTGCAGCAGTCGCGCCTGAGAGAGACTCAGAGCGGGTTTCGGGGCAAGTCCCCGTAGAGACCCTGCGACAGACGCGGGTCTTAGGGCTCTTGGAGCTGGAAGAGAGAAACTCTTCATACTTTGCCTGGTCGAACTCGACGACGAGCGATTCGACCATCTTCCCCTTATGGAGGACGTCACCTTGCGCCACGATTTGTTCGTCAGTGACAAATGTACTCCCCAGCGGAGTCGCCATCTCTTGTATGCGTTGAAAAAGGAGGATTCGATTGTAAAATTCTTTTGATTGGATAGAAGATTACAACAGATCGGTCTTCTGATTACAAGGGAGGGAGGATGTTGAGTCTTGAATCCTCCCTTTGTTTAAGGCTGAGTTCTTCAAGTGGCGATGGAGAGTGAATCTTGTTCTCCGTTGACCGGGTGACCGTCGAGACCATCCAGGGATCTCCTCTTCGGATGGTAGATGGAGTAACTCAGCTCTGTCTACCAAAACTCTCAAAGAGAAGGTAGGCAAAAAGCAACTTGAACACAGCAAGTTCTCTGAAGGGTATAACTCTCTCTCTCTTTTCTCTCAGAGCTCTTTTCTTCCAGAAGTCCTCTGACCGAAAATTCGACTGTCAATCCCCTCTCTTCAATTCGTCCGAAAATCTGACCCCTTCTTCATAGCGACGGGGCTATTTATAGGGGTTTCAGGGGCGTACGTGCCTCCTAAAAATACTCCATAATGGGGGCTAACTTTCCCGTTATGTGGGCCGTGATTGGCTCCGAAACCGGGACGGTTACAACTGAGACACGGGTGTCAGCCCACGCGCCTTGGAGCTGTTGAGACGCGGGTTTTGACCTACGCGCCTTGGTGTGGCTGAGACGCGGGTTTCGACCCTCGCGCCTTGGTGCTGCTGAGACGCGGGTTTCGACCCTCGCGCCTTGGTGCTGCTGAGACGCGGGTTTCGAGCCTCGCGTCTAGAACTTGAAATTCTGCTTTTTAATGGCTTGTCTTTTAGTGATTTTTAGACAGCCTACACACAATCCTACCATTACCTTAAAATGTGGGGGTGCAAAGGTACTAGCACCACTGCCTAAAAGACTAAGTTGGGAGCATAAATAATGGACTGCATATCATAGGCTATATCTTTAATAGTAGTGTCTATAGATTTCTGGTTCATAAATCAGAAATACCAGATATTCATGTAAACATGATTATCGAATCTAGAAATATTGTGTTCTTTTGAAGACATCTTTTCATACAATTAGGAAACAGATAAGACTTCTAAGAAAAGAACACATGAGATGACATTCAGAGATGAAAGCCCCAAGGAGCCAATAGTTAATGCGGAAATTGAACAAAGAAGAAGTCAGAGATCTAGAATCTCAAAAATCTTTTGGTTCAGATTTCATAGCATATGCTATTGAAAGCGAGCCTCAAACATTTAAAGAGGTTATGTCTACCCCAGAAGTATAAATATGGAAAGAAGTTATAAATAGCGAAATAGAATCCATACTAAGTAATCATACTTGGGAATTGACAAACTTGTCTCCTGGCAGTAAACCAATCAGGAATAAGTGAATTTTCAAAAGAAAATTAAAACCAGATGGATCTATCGATAAGTACAAGGTTAGATTAATAGTCAAGAGTTATCGACAAAAGGAAGGACTTGACTACTTCGATACTTATTCATCAGTAACAAGAATAACCTCCATTTAGATGTTAATTGCAATTACAGTATTGCATAACTTAGATATCCATCAAATGGATGTCAAGACTGCATTCTTAAACGGTGAATTAAATGAAGAAATATATATGCGACAACCTGAAGGATTTATAGCCAAGGGCCAAGAACACAAAGTGTGTAAATTGGTAAAATCCTTATATGGTCTAAAATAGGCTCCAAAATAATGGCATGAGAAATTCGATAGTATCATGATCAAAGATGGATCTACTATCAATGAATGCAATAAGTGTGTTTACACTAAAACAGTTGAAAATGAATGTATCATTGTTTCTCTTTATGTAGACGACACGTTGATACTTGGGACTAATATTGAAATTATTAAGTCCACTAAAAGAATATTATCCAACAATTTTGACATGAAAGATCTGGGAGTTGCTGATATAATTTTAGGAATTAAAATCACAAGAACACCAGATGGAATCAGTCTATCTCAATCTCACTACATGGATAAGATGATAGAAAGATTCAAGGATCACGGAATAAAGGAGAATACAAATCTTTTCTCCCACACATCCACCTTCGTAAGAATACAGGAACTGGAGCACGCTAGTTGGAGTATTCTCAGATTATCGGAAGTTTAATGTATTTAATGAATTGCACTAGATCCGATATTGCTTACGCTGTAAGTAAGTTAAGCAGATACACTAGTAACCCTAGTGATGATCATTGGACTGCTCTACTATGAGTATAAGGTTACGTATCACATACTAAGGAATATGCCTTGAGATATGAACAATATCCACCTATACTTGAAGGATACAGTGATGCTAATTGGATTACAGATTCTGAGGAATCAAAAATCAACTAACAGATACGTATTTACTCTAGAAGGAGTAGCGGTATCTTGAAAATTTTTCATACAAATATGTATTGCCTATTCCAATATGGAATCAGGCCAGAGAAGAAGCAGAAAGGTTTCGATATTTTTTGGAAGATATACCATTATGGCCAAAGCCAGTACCCGCTATATGTATTCACTGCGATAATCAAGCAGCTATATTTAGGGTACAAAATTTTATATATAACGGTGAGTCTAAACATATTCGTCGTAAACATAATACTGTTAAGCAGTTGCTCTCAAATAGAATTATCTCTATTGACTTTGTCTTGTCAAAAAATAATTTAGCAGATTCATTAACCAAAGCTTAAGTAGAGAGCGTATAAACTGCACATCGAGGGGAATGGGTCCAAAAGCCTAACCTTACCGAGTCAGCTTAATGGAAATCTCACTTAGCAACTGGAGATTCCACGGACTAAGTTCAAGAGGAAAAACTAGTTATGATTAACTCAGCAAATAAGTACTTAGTAGTTTGACTCCAGTCCATTCTTAAGGTGCACACAAGTGCTTTCTACAAGTGGATTAAGGATAAGTTTAACGCTTTTATGATGCATATATCTTATTATTGAAACGAGTGGAGTAGAGAAGACTATTCTTAATAGGACGATCACCTATGTGAGTATAGAGCTCGGTCGACTCTTTGAGAATTTCTATGGAGGCTGTTATTCCCTAAAGATACTCTTTGAAACTAAGAATTTTCAGGGACAAAATGAACACAACCGAGAGCCAAAATTGATTTGGAAAGTTACTGTGTGAAGGTTGTTGACTTGGCTTACACTAACGGCTAACAATTCAAGAATTTGTTCACTGATTAGCCAGTAAGTTCGATAAATCTTTCGCTATGAAAGTTTCAAGACCTAGTTCACCTATCCTGATGCAGTTTCTTTTCTAAAGTACCTTTCACTATAGAGTTAGTCTCTTTGTGTGTTAATTCCTTGAATCTCCATTTATTCTGGGGAATGTTGAGAAATATGAAGAATTAAATGTGAATCTTTGAGTTGAATTGCGGCGAGATCCATTGATAGAATCAATTGGTTAATGGTTGGAGTGTGTTTTCCTTTCATTGGGGATGAACATGGTATATTCACATATTCAATTCCAACTTCGAATGAATGAGGTATTCAAGTCTAAAGTTTGCCTAATTCAAAAGCTAAAGGGAACTAAAGGTAGGTAAAAGTATTTAGTCCCAAATTGGAAATGGGATAGAATTTGAAGTGTTTAAATAGAGAAAATGGGAACAAAGAGTGTGTCCTTCGGGTACTTGGAGTTTTCGTATGCGACTAGGAGGAAACCATGCCCACAAGCGTGCGCGGGCACCGCCGCGACTGGCCGGCGCCGGTGCCGGAGCCCGGAGCTCGGGTTTGGGTTTGGGTTTGGTAATCCTATCCAGTCCGGTTCTTTTTGAACCGGGCCTCACGGGTACGGTGTTACAACGGATCGCGCTCGCTCCGCTATCCGGACCCGCGCAAACGGCTAAAAGGAAACCATACGCGAACCGTTTCAATGGCCTGTGCGGTTCCTATCTAGAATGATTCGTTGCAACGATTCAGACTGAACTGTTGCAACCGTTCGGACACTCCAATTTATGCCTCTACCCTTCCCGGAGCGCTATAAATAGTGCTCCTTTCTTTAATTTTAGGGGAAAAACAGCGATAGAGCGCATCTTTCTCTCCTTTCTTCTGTAACTCGAGTTCTAAATACTCTGTAACTCGAATTCTGAAGTGAAGAAGTAACTCAGATTTTGAAGAAAGATTCGTTCTGAAAGAAGGCTCAGAAAATTCAACAGATTCTTTAATAAAATTATTGTCTGAATCTGTGACTTCCAAAGAAGAATATTCTTTTATCTCCCTCCTTTCTCTACAGTGGGTGTTCCTCCAAAGCAAAGACAAATATTCTTTCTGAGATTTGTCTTAGTCCTGCTGCATTGATAATCCTGTGAAGGTACTGGTTAACTACGATTCGACTGTACGATAATTTTGTAGTGCTATCTAAATACCGTGAAGGAGTGTTATATCTTGGAAGACCAGCGTCCAGTAATCCGTTAGCACCGTAGCGGAGGACGTAATTGTCTTAAGGAGATTCGCTATAAGCGTACCTCACTCCAAGTACTATATAAGTGAATTAATATTCTTTATACAGTGGTTATACTGATATACAGTATATTGAGACTGACTTATACCAGTCTAATTGGTATTTAACCAAGAAAGGTAATTGAAAGGTGAATCTATAATTAAAGAACGTTCAATTGAACAGAAAACTTTCCACCTGATATTCACCGACCTGACCAATTAGATCAGTAACATTAATTAGTTGTCAGGTTGATTCCTAGAAATTTAACATAAATAAGGATACTAAGTTGAACAAAATGGTCAAGAAGATTGGCAATGGCCTTGATACTTCCCTTAGGTATGCCATCTGGATAAAAAATTGCTCTCTGCCTGACATGACATGTTTACAGCACCCCCTGCACTCACAAAAGACTGGACTGTTTCTGATATTCTAGAAAATAGAGAGTGGAACATGAAATTATCTGAACTGCAACAAGTCTGGGATACTATACGTGTAAAGGCTGACAGTGGGAGAGATACATGGCTATGGACAGATACGGATACCAGAACCTGCACACTGTTTTCAGCCCTGGAATTCTGCCAGGTTACAAGGTACTGTTTTTTTCCTTTTTACTAAACGGTTTGGATCCCTTCTGCATCTCCGAAAATGTCTACTTGTACCTTAAGAGCTTTACAAAACAAGCTGATTACCTATGACTTTCTGTTGAGTATTGGTATTATAAATCAAACCAATGTCCTCTCGTTTATCTGATGAGGGAATCCAGAGATCACCTTTTTATCAGCTGTCCTGTAGATTAAAACTGGGGCTTCCTGGAGATTCCAAGAACACATTGTTTGAGGAGGCTATGAAATTACAAAACAATTTTAAAAGTAAAAATAGAAGGACTGCACTGGCCAGGCTGGTGTTTAGAGCTGCCATATGGCACATTTGGAAGAAAGGAACTCCCAGAGTTTTTCAACTTTTATCTTCCCACAAAGTTGCAGTATTCAGGAGGCTGTATGAAGATGTGTACCTGCTTCTTAAGTTTTGCAATTGGCCTGCTGATCCAAGTGATCCCATTTTAAGAAATTAGAGCTGAATTTTCAGCTTCTTGTTCCTAATGTAACTAGGTTGAGTCCAATAGTATTTGTATATGGGTGTGTGATAGCTTTTGGTCAATCTATGTTCCTTACTTAGCCTACTGTAGTAAAGGGTGACGATTGTGGTCCTCTCCCCTTTCTACAGTTTGCTAAGATTAAGAACATGAGCAGTCTAGCTTTCATGAATGCTTTGTACATTCTTCCTACTCAATAATATTAACTTTACCTCTTTATATATATAAATAACTGTGTGTGTGTGTGTGTGTGGGTGTGTGTGTGTGTGTGTGGGGGGGGGGGGGGGGGGGGGGGGGGGTAAAGTGTTCCTAGTATGTCCCCTTAGATTATAATCTAAGGAAACGACTTAAAACTACAACATCCAAATATTTTTTCCATGATCCGACCGTAAATTATCATTTTCATATTTTAAGATGTACACATATAAAAATCAAGTAATTTGTAATTCGTTTACTCATTGATCTAATTGTTTCATTTTTTCTACTGTTTAAAAACCGTTAGAGCCCAAAAAATTAGGGTAAACAAACTTCAAATCATATGATTTTTTATATGTATACATCTTAGAACATGAATATGATAATGTGCGGTCGGATCGTGAAAAAAAATTCAGGATGTTAGAGTTTTAAGCTGTCTCCTTAGATTACAATCAAAGGAGATCTTTTAGGAACACTTTTACCATATATATATATATATATATATATATATAATATATATATATATATATATATATGGATTGGCGGCGTGTACGTGTTGCTGGTATTCCGGAATTTTACGCCATTTTCTAACGGTTTAAGCGAGTACCCTTTCTTGGATATGCTACTCTGGATTTTAATACATGATGCTTCGTTATGCGAGTTTATTTATGATATGCGGGTGATTTTCTAATATTAACATGTTATACGAATACTTGTTAGTCGTTATTATAATTCATTGAACTGGTATTATACTTGTATTAGATATGCCTAGAAACGCTCCTACTTCACTCGGCTTCGCATAGCTAATTAATAGATTAATTTATTGTTGTTATAGATATGGTTGTGGAGAGTTTGAAATGTTTAACTATACTGTTCTTTTGTATCATATTGCATGACCGGACGATTATCTGACATATGATACTGTAACTCTGTATTCAACTCACCTGATACCGACATGTTAATTCCTGACACTGATATGTTTATACTTGACACCTGATCCCTGATACTTGATATCTGATACTTGTACTTGACACGTTATCACTTAACACCTAATGTTGTGACACCTGACTAGATATTTTCACACTTGACACCTGTATTATATTGTATATTCATGATTATCACTTTTATGAAAAATTGACATAATTATTATATAGTTACCAGACATATGGTATTCCTGAACTCCTGTACTCTAGAAACTCCTGTACTGCTGAACTCCTAGAACAGGAAGACTCCTGATATTATTCTTCCGATATTATACTCCTGCTGCTTCCCATAATTGATTAATCATAGATATTTGATTACCGTGAATTCACTGTGGACATTATCACTGGACAATCTATAATAAATTACTCAACTTACACTGAGTAAGGGGAAACTGATGGATACCGGTATGATGTCATATTTATAATGGTGGATATATCTGAAGTGTTGTGTGGGGCGTGTAAGGACGAGTCCCTGGAAGCAGTAGCCTAATCTCTGAAGTGTTGTGTGGGGCGCATAATGATAAGTCCCCGGAAGCAGGAGCATATCTCTGAAGTGTTGTGTGGGGCGCGTAATGATAAGTCCCCAGAAGCGGTAGCCTGAACCCCTGAGCCGTAGTCCCGGGCAGAGACAGGACTCACTATAAATATGAGCTATCAGATTTATCAATTTTCAAGTAATAACTCGTCTTATTCATAAGTGGATGTATATGTGCCGGTAACACATATCTAAACATATGGATTGGATGAATAACATAAGAATGTAACAACCAAACATAATAATATTAAAAACGTGTGATATTTGGTCTCTCATTCGTTCGGATACTGGTACATCATATCAGACCCGAGTGAGTTCTACTAGAGCTCAACCTCTAGTATGGACTATCAGTGATGGGTGACACTGGCAGGGGGATGATTAAAATATCAGACGGTACTGATGATTATTATTGGATAACTTAAGGGTCTGTTTGGTTGTCGTAACTGACCGTAATTCGTAGTTGTAATTGGTAAAGTCTTTTACAATTGTAAATGAGTTACATGTATGTAAATTTTACGGTATTTGGTTGGTAATATAAAATTGTAAAGTGGAAAAGTGTATTGTACTTTACGGTGTTTGGTTGTCGTAATGTATAAGTCGTAAGTGAAAAAGTTGACCACAAAATTAACTATTTGGTGATTTTAAAAGTTTTAATACTGCAAATAAATATTAAAAAGTTAAATATTAAAAATTTTAATATTAATATAAAAAAATAATACAAATTTGTATGACCACAAAATTAACTGTAACTGGCTGTAAGTGAGTGTTAGTTGAATTACGTAAGTCTTTTACGAATTACGGTCTAAACAAACGCCGTAGTTGTAACTGGGTAGTAAGTCATTTATGAATTACGGAATTTTACGCGAAACAAACGGCCCCTAAATGCAACATACTAATTTACCCATGCATGTGACTTGCCCAGTTATTATGATTCATAAATTCATGTTGAATGACTTGAGTTGGACATTCTGTTTTACTATATATGATTCTAGATTCTTACGGGATTTCCTGATCTCTTGTTTACTGATTTGTACCGGCATTACATATTTATGTGTAGATACGCTCTTGATGTCGTTTTCTATGCATATTTTCTGATTCAGATTTATCGATATATATGTATTTACTTGATTTCAGATTTACCATCGCTCCTCTGATTTTCATTTATGTTACCGGTCATTTCCTGTACATGTATGCCTGAACCATATTTGATCATGTACACATGTGACTGCCTGAGCACGCCAACCAGCTTTATCTTACGTACTCGTTGGGTTGCTTTCTGACAACCCTGGATCCTCATGTCCAGATCCTAGAGTCTGGACCGTGGTGACCTTTCTGTAGCTGATCAGAGTGCACAACAGAAGCGTGGATTAGCAGTTGCTTGCCTGGCTCCTCTTTCTTCCAGCCTCCCCTTGATCGGCTCGTGAGATTTTCATCTTTCTACTCATGAGTACTTTCCCGTCTTTTATATAGTACACCCTACTTTTGCGCTTCTTGGTGATTTTATATTCTTAAGATATTGTATCTTGCTCCGTGATAACTGTGTACTTGTGTTATTATTACTGGAATGTATATTACCACTGTGCTTCTGTACTCTGATTCTTACTTGTGCTGATGCTTAGCGTATATATGCGAGGGTATTTCTGCCCTGCGTATATACGTCTCAGTAACGTCTCCGTACCCGAGGGATTGGGGCGTTACAGGATGGTATCAGAGCCTAAACTTTCACATCTTCAGTACAACCAGTCGACAAATTAATATTAAAGAAATTTGTAACTGGAATGCATGAGTCATGGTTATACAATCCAACTACAAGTATAAAGTTATCTATTCCCTGTTGATCGTCTTTCCCTTGATTCTTGAATCTCTTCCATCCTTTTCCATTTCCAGTTCCTATCGTCTTATACCAACTTAAAATATAGATAGACTGGTAGGATAGCGGTAAGACAGATGTGGTTCACTCTCATTCTATTCTGGCATTCTTTGATTCTGTACATTGCATTATCTTATATTGGATAGTTCTTCGGCCTCGCATTCTATTCTTGTATGTACGGACGCATCACAGGGAAACAGTACAGAGAGTGGAGTAGTTATCACTTATATAATCAGATAGACTGTATCATTACATCAGGAGCGTCGGTATGAAACAGTGTTCCAGATTTAGGACTTCTGCCAGACAGAGTTATGGTATTTTCTAGTTTTATTATTCCAGTAGCGATCATGATTTCTTCTACCAAGTTCATCAAACTCGGGTACTCTCAGAACTGATCTGTAGTCAGGTTATTATTCAGAAGACAGCATTCAGGACTCGTTTCGATTATTATGAATTCTTGATTGTGTTCTCAGAGCCACAAACTCCTAGCAGTCTTTATTGATTTGGTGGACCATGGGCCCCATTAGCCTCGCCAAGCGAGGGTCGTGTTCTAGTCACACGTGAACCTAACCAGATGTGGGCCGCTGCACCCTGGTGCTTATCATTTAGCGTTGTGTTACTCGCTGGCTTCGCCGCGTGAGCTCCGCCAAGTGTGAGCCTCACAGAGCGTTAGCTCTACAGCACCCTAATGCATAATGCTTGAGCTGTGTTATGTGACGGCCTCACCTAGGCTTGGCTTCATCCGTGGCGAGTCCCTTCAGTGTTTAGCACTCTAGCCCGTTCCTGAATTTCTCCCACCTAACGTGTTTTAATGGATCCGATGAACAGGGTTTTGTCGCTGTATCTGAGCTATCACCATGATCCTTATGAATGATCCATTCGGCCAACCTTGCAGGGATTGAGTATTCTTTAATGTTTCATCTACAGTCGGGTTATCATTCAGAAGTTAGTATTCAGAATTCTTCATGGTTATTCTATATTATTGGTTATGTCTTTCAGAGTTAACAATGCCCAGTATTCAGAAAATTTTAATTATCGGTCTTCTTTATGTATGCTCAGTATTATCAGGGTTATATTTATTTTCGGTATCCTAACCTATTCTCGGAGAATTAGTATGTATGCACATTAATAATTTTACTACAGACTCTTCGTCAAGAACAGTTTTATGTCACGCAGAGATTTTATATTATGGATTTCACCTCTCTAGATTTCTATGGATTTTTATGAGTTTCATTAGCTTTACTTCGTAATTGGAAAGAATTATTATCGATTATCTCACCAAGTCAGCTCACTTTGTATTATACATAATGGGTCAGTCTTCTGAAGTTCTGGCAGTATTCTTTTATCAGCAGACATCAGGTCAGTATTTTTATGGCACCGTCAGAGCATATAGATAGCAGGAAGTGCAATAATGTCTAAGTCCTGAGTTTATCCTTCAGTCGATTTGTGAGAACGGCCCTCAGTTATTCATATCTTGATTGGTATAATCCCCGTTCCTATCATTTCTATATTCATCTTCCTCTTATCGAAATTTCGAGGACGAAATTTTTATAAGATGGATGAAATGTTACACCCCGTTCTTGGAATACGTACTTAGATACGTATTCTAATTTTTGATCGTATTTTTATTTAGTTTTGTATTTATTTTTGTTTTAGGATTATTTGTGCTATTGTTTTGTATTGGATCCAAATTCGTGGACTCGGGTCAGTCCTAGTCTGAACCTGGGACCCGATCCTTGTGTATTGCTTGATTTGATCTTTTCGGTAGTCAGATTTGACCGATTTCAGTTTCAAACATCGTTATCTAATATTTTAGATTTTTCATGATTTTTTAAAATTTTTCAGAATTAATTTGCAAAATCTTCAAAACCGGTGTCGATTGGTATCACTGATCGATTCTCGAATTTTTAGTTTCCAAATGGGGTCGAATTTCTAGAAACAGTTTTCACATTACTTCTTAAAATCTTATTTTCTATTTAAATGCATTTTTGAGATTTTTTTTGAATTTATCGAATTTCGACCGGTTTGGTATCGACCAGTATTGCAGGAAGATTCCAAAATTTTTAATTTGAAAATCAAATTGAATTTCTCGAATCCAATTTCACCATATATCTTAAAATAATATTTTTTATTTTTGAGAATTTTTTGAAACTTTTCTGAAACAGTCAATTTTTACCTGCATTAAATAATATTTTCTTCTTTTCTTTTTCTTCTTTCTTTCTTTTTCCTTCTTTCCACTTTTACCTCCTTCTTTTCCATCAAACTCTCTCTCACCCCCTCTACTATTTTCCAGCAAACTCTCTCTAATATGTGTGTGTAGATTGATGGCGTGTACATGTTTCTGGTATTCCGAAATTTTACATCGTTTTCTGATTGTTTAGGTGAGTACTTTTTCTGGGATATGCTATTCTGGCTTTTATAAAATGATGCATCGTTATGCGAGTTTATATATGATATGCTAGTGATTTTCTAATATTAACATGTTATACGAATACATGTTGGCCGTTATTATAATTTATTGAACTGGTATTATACTTGCATTGGATATGCCTAGATACGCTCCCGCTTCGCTCGGCTTCGCATAGCTAATTAATAGATTAATTTATTGTTGTTACAGATATGGTTGTGAAAAATTTGAAATGTTTAACTATATTGTTCTCCTGTATCATGTTGCATGACTGGACGATTACCTAACATATGATACTGTAACTCTGTATTCAACTTATCTGATACCGACATGTTAATTCCTGACACTGATATGTTTATACTTGACACCTGATCCCTGACACTTGATATCTGATACTGGTACTTGACATGTTATCACTTAACACCTAATGTTGTGATACCTGACTGGATACTATCACACCTGACACCTGTATTATATTGCATATTTATGATTATCACTTTTATGGGACTTGACATAATTATTATATAGTTAGTAGACATCTGGTATTCCTGAACTCCTTACTCCTGAAACTTTTGTACTCCTGAACTCCTGTGCTCCTGAACTCCTGATATTATTCTCCCGATATTATACTCCAGCTGATCCCCATAATTGGCTAATCATACATATTGGATTACTGGGAATTCACTGTGGACATTATCATTAGACAATCTATAATAAATTACTCAACTTATACTGGGGCGGGGGAAACTGATGGATACCAATATGATGTCATATTTATATTGGTGGATATCTCTGAAGTGTTGTGTGGGCGCATAATGATAAGTCTCCGGAAGCAATTGCCTAATCTCTAAAGTGTTGTGGGGCGCCTAATGATAAGTCCCCGAAAACAGGAGTTGTATCTCTAAAGTGTTGTATGGGACGCGTAATGATAAGTCTCCGGAAGCAGTAGCTTGAAGCCCTGAGCCGCAGTCCTGGGCAGAGACGAGACCCACTATAAATATGAACCATCAGATTTATCAGTTTTCAAGTAATAACTCGTCTTATTCATAAGTGGATGTATGTGTGCCGGTAACACATACCTAAACATATGGATCGGATGAATAACATAAAAATGTAGCAACCAAATAATAATAATATTAGAAACGTGTGATATTTGGTCTCTCCTTCATTCGGATACTGGTACACCCATATCAGACCCGAGTGAGTTCTACTAGAGCTCAAGCTCTAGTATGGACTATCAGTGATGGGTGACACTGGCAAGGGGATGATTAAAATATCAGACGGTACTGATGATTATTATTGGATAACTTAAATGTAACATACTAATTTACCCATGCATGTGACTTGCCATGTTATTATGATTCATCAATTCATGTTGTATGACTTAAGCTGGACATTTTGTTTTACTAGATATGATTCTAGATTATTACGGGATTTCCTGATCTCTTGTTTACTGACTTGTACCGGTATTACATGTTTATGTGTTCCTACACTCTTGACGTCGTTTTCTATGCATATTTTCGATTCAGATTTATTGATATATATGTATTTACTTGATTTTGGATTTACCATCGTTCCTCTGATTTTCATTTATGTTACTGGTCATTACCTGTACCCGTATGCCTGAACCATATCACTTAATCATGTACACGTGTGACAGCCTGAGCACGCCAACTGGCTTTATCTTATATACTCGCTGGGTTGCTTTCTGACAACCCTGGATTCTCATGTCCAGATCCTAGAGTCTGGACCGTGGTGACCTTATGTAGCTGATCAGAGTGTACAACAGAAGCACGGATTAGCGATTGCTTGCCCAGATCCTCTTTCTTCAAGCCTCCCCTTGATCGGCTCGAGAGATTCTCATTTTACTACTCGTGAGTACTTTCTTGCCTTTTATATAATACATCCTACTTTTGCGCTTCTTGATAATTTTATATTCTTAAGATATTGTATCTTATCCTGTGATAACTGTATACTTGTGTTATTATTGCGAGAATGTATATTACCACTGTTCTTCCGTACTCTGATTCTTACCTGTACTGATGCTTAGCGTATATATGTGAGGGTAATTTCGCCCTGTGTATATGCGTCGCAGTTACGTCTCTGTACCCGTGGGATTGGAGCGTTACACCGGCGGTGCTGACCGGCTGGAGGCCAGCGGCGGTAGACGGAGGCAGGGCGCGCGCGTGGGGTGTGGTTTTCGGATGATATCTCGGCCATCCGAAGTCCGATTCGCGTGATTTTTGAACCATTGAATTCGTGAAGACGAGAGCTACGCGAGTATATGCCCAGAATAGGCGATGATGGCCTGAGATGAAGGCACTTCTAGGGTAGGCTGACCAAGACTCAAACGCGTAGAGTTTCGCCAGCGACGAGCAGTACATGTGTCGTAGGCGATTGTGTTAGACTTGTTGACAAAAAAGGTTATTCGAAAGGACGGTTGATCAAATCGGTGATCATCGGAACTTGCAGGTGATTTAACTCTAATCTCATTAGAATAATGATACAAGGATTTGGCTAAGTCATGGTTACAATACTAAGGATGTAGACTTGCTACTCCTAAATTAAGTTGAGTACATGAGACTTAATCCTATAATAGATAATTATCTTGGATATGCATTGTGTGGGCTCATTTACTGAGTGTGATGATTGAAAATGAGGGTACGGTATGTGATCGGTGCATGGTAGGCGTATCTGCATTTCAAGAATGTGGTATATGACTAGGTACGACCAACTAATATTATGAAATAACTTTGGTCCTAACATGTAGTTGAGACACCTATGTTTCAAATGATAAAATGTTGAAATATAAAATCTAAGAGCTACAAATCGATAGAGATTTAGATGACCTACAAAGAATGTATAAGTAAGAATTTAACATTAAACTGAAGGAGTATGCTTTAAATAGCTTAATTCGGAGTTACCTTACTCACTGAGCTTTCCAGCTCACCCCGATATTGTTAATCCCTTTTTCAGGTCATAGTAAAGATAAAGATCCAACATGAAGTCCTAGGATACCTCGACGGAATAACATAAGACTTACTTGTGAAAGAACTGATAATCTTTTTGAATTATTTTCTTGCTGTATATTTTTAGATAACTTTTGTAAGTCGATATGAATATAAGTGTGTACTAGTACATGATAATACTTGAAGATGGATTTAGGGTGTACATGTATATGTTAATAAAAGACTTGATTTTGGACCTAGAATCTTGAGGTAGGTAAGTAAAATATAGTTTTCACTAAGAGATGTATTCTGGTATGTGCGCGAGCGCGCATGTGTGTATATTTATATAGTATATGAGTCAATTGTTGAGATTTAAGTTGTGCAGTTAATAAGTAGCTGACATTGGCTAAAAATTTAATAAATGTGTATTAGGGCAGACTCCTAATTATAAAGGAGATATTGCCGAAATTTTCGGTAATTTTGGAGATGTTATGAAGAATATAAAATTAATTATGGTAATACGGTGATTAAAAACTGGGACCATTACGGTTGGTATCATAGCATATGATAGAAGGAGTAGACATAGTTAAGAAGTTGGATTGCATATTAGGAACTGATATGTATGTATGCATTTTCATGAATGAATGTGTGAGGTGTTGTAGGTAGTCTAAGGTGAGTAGTATATTCTTACATGTATGATTAATCTTGAAATATGTGATATTGCTTATTCCCTTACGTTCGAATGAGAGTAACCCGCATGCCTTGATTTGAATAAGTTCTGCTGGGATGTGGGCTCTCAGTGTGGGGTACTAGTGGTATAGGACACTGAATTAAGGAGTAGTGGTTGAAATATCAGGTAAGTTAAGGTTAAATCAGAACTGAAGAGCCTTATGAAGAATTTGATTGTAAAATAATGAAAATTCGGATAAAAGAATATAAAATATGCCATATTGAAAGAATTATGAATTTTGGTATTATTTTGAGAGAATCTCTAAACAAGTATGTTTTATATTGTGGGTTATTATATGAGAGAAGTCTGATGTAGTTTCTCTTTATTTTCTTGATAGGAGAGTCTGAGAATATAGAGTCTCAGATACAGTCAGTGATGCAGAGAATATAATGCTGGGTCCACCAGTATCTGAGAAAATTAATAATATAAAATAGTAATGAGGTAGAATTTCAAGTGATGGAGTCTCAAACTGAATCTAAGCAACATATAGTTATAGAAGAATCCCAAGTAGGTTTATCTATTGAGGCGTTCATTAGGACACTGGATGGATAGATCTTTGAGATCTTTTGTATATTTACATTTTTACTATAAGATTAATAGGAAAGATATGTAGTGTTATTTAAATAATCGAATACTTATTCAAAATTTAAATATTCTTTTTCATTTATAGGAAAATTTCTTGTTTTTTATCTCTAGATGTGTGAATTATGTGTGCAAGGAGACGAATTCTTTGCAAGCAGAGAGATGACTTTGTCAAATAGAAAAGATAATGATGTAATATGATACACTGAGAATTAGAAAGTATCCTTACTTCCTTGATGTTTCAAGAAGAAGAGGAATATTGATAGAAGATTGTAACCCCCTGATCCCGGTGTACGTATCACGGTATCGGTACGCGATACGGCGTACAAAATTGATTTGACCTCCATGGTAGTCTGATTGAGCCAATTTCAGTTTCAAATATCATTTCCTAATATTTTAGATTTCTCAGGATTTTCTGGAATTTTTCTGGATTATTTTGGAAAATCTCCGTTGTCGGTGTCGACCGATACCGATAATCTGCTTTCCGATTTTAATTCACAAATGGAGTTATATTTTGAGAATTGGCTTTCACCGTATGTCTTAGAATCACATGAGCTACGTTTGGGTATTTTTGAGGATTTTTCTGAATTTATCGAAAATCCGGCCACACCGGTGTCGCCCGATACCGGCGACAGCTTTCAGGATTTTTAATTTGCAAACTGTCTTGAATTTCTACAAGCTGTCTTCATATTACGTCTCCAGATAATATCTCTATTTTATGTAATTTTTGGGCACTGTTCGGAGCTAGTCGAATTTTGGGCCGAATTAAATAATATTATTTTAATAATTTATATTCTTTTCTTTTCTTTTCTTTCTTTCCCTTCTTCCTCCTTCTAGCGACTTCTTCCCCCCACCGACTTACCCAATCCCCACGCCTCTTCTCTCTCCTCCTAATTTAAAACTCTCTCCCTCTCTCATTCACACAATCTCTCCCTCTCTCCCAAACTCTCTCTCTCTAACCTCTCTCCTCTCTCTCTTTTTTCTCTTCTCTCTGTCCCAATTCCCCCTCTCTCCCTCTTGCTCTGCAGGCCAGGCGGGGGCCTGGCCGTTGCCGGCGGCCAGGCCGGCGACGCGCCGGGGGCCGACCAGGCGCCGGCGGCATGGGAGGCCGGCCAGGCCAGACCGGCGGCACGGAAGGCCGGCCAGGCGCCAGCCAGGAGCTGGTGGTGGAGGGCTGGCGCCCCCACCCTCTCCTTCTCTCTCTCCCCCCCTCTCGCGGGGGGTAGTCCAGCATCCGGAGCGGCACCGGAGAGGAGCATCCGGACTCCGATTTGGACGATTCTGGATCCGTTGCGATCGTGGGAAAGAGAGCTACCTTCCCAGGGCTAGTTTGTGAGTGTTTTTAATTTACAAATTGTCTTTTTATCATATTGATTGAACTTGGTTGCTTTATTTAAATAAAACATGATATCGGTAAAATAAACTGTAGACAATATTAAAACACTGTAATCAACACTGTACTTAGAATATGCCTGATACCTAATAGACGTAGAGTGTGACACTGGATGCCTATTAGGTCATGTTCATGGACCACTGGCACTCGGGCCACTAGATCACAATATTCGTGGACACTATTATTTCATGTAGTATATCACAGTTAGATAACTATCATCACCTGTATACTGATCCACGGTACTCGATACAATATCACTAGATAGGAATGCTGGACACTGTTATTTCATGCACTGGTATCATAATTACACGGCTACGGTAGTTCACTAGACATGATATTCCATTATACACTGACCACTGTTATGACATGTACTAGTGAGACATAGATAGATTATACGGATTATTGCTACCCATAGATATTCCACTGGTACACGGATATGACCATGCACGGACTACCGCATTTCATATTATTATCATCATACATATCATCACACACGACATGTTTACATATCACGGCCACACATGCATGTATGGTTTCACTATTCTTGTCATATGGATCCCGTGCATATTACAGTTATTATTGTCCCATGTTATCCCCGTATTCCTGTTATATGCTTGTTTTCCCGTTACTGATATTGTTATTCCCGTTACTTATATTGTTATTCCCGTTACTGGATATATGATCTGTTGATATGCGATGTGTGCATCTCACATCTACTGTATCCTGTTTCCCGTTATCATGCTACCAAGTACTGTTCTAGTACTGATATACTGTGTAGTTCTTACTTGTATTCTGGTACACCAGTTATTAGCATAGTCACGCCAGCGTCCGGCGGAACATGTGTGGAACTAAGTGCCATACGGAGCAAAGTGCCACATCACACCTATCCGTGGTGGGGGCCACCTCTTGAATCCGTGGGGCCACCTCTAGAATCCTCACTCCGTCTGGTGTTGGGTGATGAGGATGTCTCCGTGTTCTTGTTATTGATATTGTTACTGACCAGACTCAGTATTCTTGTTATACATGGTATTCCGTTATACGCACGGTCATGCTGGCGTCCGGCACATGGTGTGTGGAACTAAGTACCACATGAAACAAAGTGCCACACTACAGACATGGTGGGGGCCACCTCTTCAATCCGTGGGGCCACCTCTAGAATCCCACATCACGGGGTGTCGGCATGATGGATGCATCCTCAGTGCACTGACTATTTAGACCCAGTACATGACACATTTAATAACCAAATAGTGACGTCAGGAACACTTATTATTTGGTCACTCTCTCATTTGGATAATGGTACCCGTATGCCATGTCCGGATGGGTTCGACTGGAGTGCGGGCTCCAGTATGAACTACCAGTGGTATGGGACACTGGAAGAGATTGATTAAAATACCGAGTGCTACTGATTGTTATTATTGTATAAAGAACATGACATGCCTGATATATGTATCCTATTGTGTAGATATTGTAATACTTTTGTTCTAAAAATAAATAAATAAATATAATAATGATAAATAAATAATTATAAATATACATGTCTGTGTCAAGTTTCGAACCTCGTTCATTTATAACAAATCCAAATGCCTAAACCATGATGCCACATTGGCGTGTGGTTAAAAAGGAGAGCTAAATTATTTTAAATAACCAAAGTCAGAAGTTTAAAATTTGAATCTCTAACTGAAAGATCTCAGAGATATTTCGGGATCTCTTATCTTAACAACCTAGATTTTATCCTAACCAACTGATCCTAAAAATCTTAACCTAAAAGATTCTATCTCAATATATTACTGTAACCTTTATTCTGTTTCTTTACGACAGAAAAAAAAAGAAAAAAAAAAAAAGAGCGATAGTTTTAGATAGAAATCATCTTTCGTCCTCATCCCTTCACTATTCTGAAACTGATCGTGATCGTGACGGAAGGACCGCTTGGAGGTTGAGAAGCAGTTGGAGATCGAGGAGCAGACGAAGGAGAAATCTATCCAGATCTATCCAAGTAGGTTTTTAAACAAATTTACGAAGTTAGATTTTTTATTATCCCTATCTAGATTAAGTTGTTAAACTAGGTCTAATAATCTATCATGTTTGAGAATCATCTTATAAAATGTAAATTTTCCCAAGATTGAGTAATTAAATGAAATATAAATTTATGGTATGTCATGCTTGAATTTCTCTTTGTAATGGACTTTAATTTTATCTAATATATAAATATGCAAATAAAATAAATTGTAGAAAAAAAATATATCCACAAAAAAAAAAAATTTAAATTGCCATGCGTAGAATTATTTCTAGGAATCATTAATGTAACACCCTTGCTTAATTAAAACCCAAATAATTAATGATTTATTATTCCAAATTAGAAGAAAAAAAAAAGAAAGGTATTTAGATTAAATAGTTGCATCTTAAATAAATCCCTAAATAACTAAATTTCCCTTCACAGAGAAATTAGGGTATGGTATCAAGGCATTATTTAGGGGGAAAGAATGTGAAAGATTGAAATTATCAATATATGTATATTAGCATGTATTTTAGGATATATAAAAATTAAAAAAAAAGGGCGGGGCCACTGCTCTCGGCCTTTGGCCGAGAGCAGTACGGCTGCACAGATGTGCAGCCGGGTCTGCACCGGACCCGGGTGCAGACCCGCACCCGGTTAGCCAGGTCCAGTGGCCTGGGCAGCCACTGGACCGGGCAGAAAGAAAAAAAAAAAGATTTGCCTTGGCCTGCTCTCGGCCAGGCCCGAGAGCAAGCCCTGGGCCTGGCTCAATGGGCCAGGCTCAGGTTCAGATTAGAAAAAAAAATAATAAATACATAATAAACTGGGCCTGGCCATTGGGCCAGGCCAGAAACCAGAAAACAAAAAGAAGAAAAACAGAGAATAAGTGAAGCCCAATTCATTTTAATCCGACCCAATTACAAAAATCAGACCCGTTAAGTTTTGAACAATAATTTTTTTATCCAGATAAAAAATGAAAAAAAAAATAAAAATAGTGATAAATAATAGATAACTTCTACCATCTACATAAAAATTTTGGAGAAATTTGCAGCTCATATGGAGCTGAACCACTGCATTTAAAGATTGAAATCCGCTATTCTAATTTCAGACCCGTTAAGAAATTTCATGTGTTAAACCATTTAAAACACATAAAAAGCAGTAAATAAAAATCTGAAAATCTCATAAACTTTATACTTCATTATGCAAACTTATTTAAAGATCTGGATTGTCCACACATGATTTAAAATACTAAATAAATAGAATATTTCATGTAAAAGTCGATATATGAAAGTTCGATAATTTCTAATTCGAATATATATTAATGTAGATTTCTCCGATTGGTGCTTGGACGCGTGGTAGCCCAGGTGAGTGTTCTTTCACTCACTATATTTTGTATATATATATCATTTTGTTTATTTTAGGATATTTATTGTTGCTATTATTGAATGGTTGATCTAATAAACTTATTGTTAAAATCCCAGAACTTAGAAATTGCTCAGAAATGTGTAAGATTCCAAATATCAATATTGCATAATTAGATGTTTGTTTTTTTTCCTGAAATCTCTAAATTATTTTTGATTGAAAGTTATTGAATACTCAATAGAAGTAGAAATTTTATAATTGTAAAATTGTTAATTATTGAAAATTATTCAAAAAAGTAATTGAAATTATTGGAAATTGCAGAAAAGGAAGGTGATACTGAATTCTCTATTATATATTGACTACATCATAGGAGGGATTATATGATATTGGATCATGAGAATATTGAAGGAAAAAAAAAAAAAGAGATTATGTTACTATTGTCACTGGGTAAGACATTTTTCATTGTCACATACGTCATTGTTATTGTTATTGATCATACCCAGCAACTTAGATGACATAATCATTGATAACTTATAACTGGGGATGGGGGAATTGATAAAGGAGACGGTGTTGGTATTTTGGTGGACTTAGGATATAGGTTGCACAGCCGAAATATGGTTCCACTGCAGGGTTCTGGGGGATGATTGACATCCCGTATTGTTCACATTGTTATCGTTATTGACACATTGTTATTGTTATTGATATTGACTACCTAGCGGTAGGACCTGGTTCAGCGCCAGTGATTGGGCCGTAGTTCCGGGTATGTACGGAACCCACCTAAAACACAAATTTTCGTCTCCAATTATCAATTTCAAACAATAAGACATTGAGAATAAACATACACAGATATATTGACAACTTTACCTCATCTGGATAAATTATAGTTTATAAATGGTTATGTGGTGTATATTACTGAACTTTAACATGATTCTGATATTTTAATTACTAGAAAGAAAACTATATTAGCTATGCATGTTGTCGTTAGATTTTACATGTTATTTTTTATATTCCCCTCTTTTTATCATTTATTTAGGTCGCTATTGACGACCCTGAGTTGCTTACTCAGGTTCTGATCCAGAGACTCTGCAGGAGCAGGAGTACTTCGAGCACCTTGCTGATCTTCAGTAGACAGATCCTTCTTTTTCATATGTGAGAGACTTTTATTGTCGTATTTTCTATATGATTCGTTATGTTAATAAGTGAGACTTTTGGTGACATTATGTACTTGATTTCTTCTAGCTAGAATCACGAATAAATCTTGATTTATTTTGAATCAATGTACTGAGGCTCAACGTATTTGTTTTAAAAATACGTCGCCGGCTCTCGTCACGTACCCTTATTATGAGTATTATGATTGCGGGGCGTGACAGGGTTTTTTTTGGTATCAGAGCCAGGTTATTCATGTGTATAGTTGTGTAAATAGTCAGACTCTTACCAACAGTACAAGGTTTAGTAATCCAGCTACAAGTACAATGTCTACCATATTTTTAATTAATATTTTTTTCTCTCTCAGAGTAATGGCTCAACGACTTCCCTCTGCCCGCATCGCTGCTCGCGAAGATGCCACTGATTTGATGGGGGTACTCCAGGGCCTGGTAGAATCACAGCAGCAGCAGACTGCACTTCTTCGAGATGGATTGGTGGCGGCACAACAGACAGCCACGGAGGCCATGGAGAGGTCTGCGACTCCTCGTGGACCAAAACCCGGGAACATTTCAGACTTCAGGAGGTTGCAGCCAGCCACTTTTACCGGGACAGAAAAGCCTTTGGAAGCAGAGCAATAGCTGGTTGATATGACCAATCTCCTGAATGCAGCTCGTGTTCCGGCGGAGGATCAGGTGGAGGTAGTCAAGGTCCAAATGACTGATGTGGCTCGAACATGGTGGCTTGCTGAGGAGGAACGATTGGAGAAGCCGGTCACATGGGAGAGGTTCTCAGAGAGCTTCTATGAGCGGTTCTTCCCCAAGGCTGCTAGAAGGGAGATGGAGCAACAATTCATCAACTTACGATAAGGGAGTCAGACGGTGGATGAGTATGTAGCAGAGTTCCTGAGGCTAAGCCGGTTCGCTCCCTATATGGTAGCGGAGGAAGAAGACAGGGCGAACTGATTCCAGCAAGGATTGAGACTGGATATTCAGAAATTTCTGGTCACACAGCAATTGAAGACTTACTCTCAAGTCCTCGGTGCTACTCGTGGTCTGGAACAAGTGATGGAAAAGGAGAGCATGAGCAGATTGCAGACGAGGCCATTCAAGCGTCCTTTCGACCAGAGTTCCAGGGCACCCACAACCAGACCTAGTAATGTCTTACAGAGCAAGCGTCCATTCATTCCTTCCCCACCGATGATGATTTGTGGATTCTGTCAGAAACCAGGGCAGGACGGAAGGAATGTAGATGGGCAAACCGACAATGCTTGAATTGTGGATCTAGAGATCATCTGGTGGCAGCCTGTCCAGTCAATAAGCAGAGAAGTATCATACCGGCCCCTCCAACATCAGAAGCGGTTAGAAGGAACCCGGTGCCCGCAGGTAGAGGAGCTCCGCTTCCTTCACAGCGCCAGGTGTTCGAACAGGCTCAGCGGAGGCCAGGAATCGGACGTGGAAGAGGCCAGGCTTTTAACCTAACTGCAGAGCAAGCCGAGGCATCAGAGGAAGTTGTAGCAGGTACCATTCTGGTTCATTCCATTCCAGTTGTATCGTTATTTGATTCTGGTGCTTCCCATTGCTACATATCTACTAGATTCGTTATGATGCATGCTATACCCTGTAATGATATGGATAACCAGTGGGAATTAGTACCGGAAACGGGGTTATAACCTCTAGTAGAATATGTAAGTCTTGTTCTGTGGAGATTTGCGGAAGACAGTTAAGGGCTGATCTGTTTATGATAGACACCAGCGGATATGATGTGATCTTAGGCATGACCTGGCTTAGTAAGTATCATGTGGTGATTGATTGCCGGAATAAGAGCGTGATCTTCAGGATTCCAGATCAATCCGAATTCCAGTTCGTCGGGGAGTCGAAGTCATCCAGACAGAAGCAGCAAGGGGACTACGCCACTGCAGAAACTCAAGAGAAGCCGATACCGGTTGTGGAGGAATTCTTAGATGTGTTTCCAGAGGATCTACCAGGACTTCCGCCAGATCGAAACTTGGAGTTCGCTATCGAAGTTATCCTAGGTACTGCCCCTATTTCTAAAGCACCATATCGAATGGCACCTGTGGAGTTAGCCGAATTGAAGAAGCAACTGCAGGAATACTTGGATAAAGGCTTCATCAGGCCCAGTGTTTCACCTTGGGAGCTCCGGTGTTGTTGGTAAAGAAGAAGGATGGTAGCAGAAGGATGTGCATTGATTATCGGGAGTTGAACAAGGTCACTATCAAGAATAGATATCCTTTGCCTAGGATAGATGACTTGTTTGATCAACTAATTGGAGCTAAGGTATTCTCAAAGTTAGATCTTCAGTCTGGATATCATCAACTGAAGGTGAAGGAGGAAGACATTCCGAAGACGGCTTTTAGGACTCGTTATGGTCATTATGAGTTCTTGGTCATGCCATTTGGAGTGACCAATGCTCCAGCAATCTTTATGGATTTGATGAATCGAGTGTTCTCTCCATTCTTAGATAAGTTCGTAGTAATATTCATTGATGATATTCTGATTTATTCTAAGAACGAGGAAGAACATGCTGAGCACTTGAGAATCGTGTTGCAGACCCTTCGGCAGGAGAAGCTCTATGCCAAACTAAGCAAGTGTGAGTTTTGGCTTAAGAGTGTGGCATTTTTGGGGCATATTGTTTCGGGAGAAGGTATATCAGTAGATCCCAACAAAGTTCAGGCAGTGAGGGATTGGCCTACCCCGAAATCAGTAACCGAGATTAGGAGCTTTCTGGGGTTAGCTGGATACTACCGGAGATTCGTGCAAGATTTCTCAAGAATTGCAGGACCTCTGACCAAGCTTACCCAGAAGGGGAGAAGTATGTATGGACAGCAGAGTGTACCAGTGCTTTTGAAGAATTGAAGAAGAGGTTGATGACGGCTCCAATTTTGAAGATGCCTGATGGAACTGGTGGTATGGTCATTTACAGCGATGCATCAGGGAAAGGATTGGGATGTGTGCTAATGCAGCATGGGCATGTGATAGCATACGCGTCCAGGCAACTCAGGCCCCACGAGAAGAACTACCCTACGCACGATCTGGAGTTAGCAGCAGTGATTTTCGCCTTGAAAATTTGGAGGCACTATCTGTTGGGTGATCAGGCGCTAATTTACACGATCACAAGAGCTTGAAGTACATCTTCACTCAGAAGGAGTTAAACATGAGGCAGAGGAGGTGGTTGGAGCTGATGGCTGATTATGATATTGATCTACAATATCACCCTGGAAAGATCAATGTAGTACCAGATGCCTTAAGTAGGAAGCCAGAAGTGTCTATGGCAATGCAAATCACACAACAGAAACAATTATTCGAAGATATGAGGCGAATGGACCTGATGGTAATTCGAAGGGCAATATCTTCTGGCCAATTGATGGTCATGTAGATTCAACCAATCTTATTGGAGAAGATTAGGGAAGCTCAAAGTGGAGATCTTAAATTGCAAGAATTCAGGGAACAAGTGGAAGCCGGGTTGAGGTCAGATATGCAGATTCATGCAGATGGGACGCTCCGTTTTGGTAATAGAATTTGTGTACCAAAAGGAGAGGTTAGACAAGAAGTGTTGGCTGAAGCCCATAGCTCGGCTTATTCTATACATCCAGGGGGACAAAGATGTACCAAGACTTGAAGCAACGGTTCTGGTGGCATGGGATGAAGAGGGAGATTGCTCGGTATGTGGCAAAGTGCCTAGTATGCCAGCAGGTGAAGGCAGAACATCAGAGGACAGCGGGACTTCTTCAACCTCTGTCAATTCCAGAATGGAAGTGGGAGCATAGCACTATGGATTTCGTCACAGCTTTACCTCGCAGCCAGAAGGGGAATAATGCAGTATGGGTTATAGTGGATCGCCTCACGAAGTCAGCACATTTCATTCCTTTCAGACTGGGGCAGTCTACGGAATTGTTAGCAGAGAAGTATATGCAGGAGGTGGTGAGGCTTCATGGTGTGCCAGTCAGCATTGTGTCTGACAGAGACACTAGATTTCTATCCCACTTTTGGAGAAGTCTTCAGGAAAGTTTGGGAACCCGCTTGAAGTTTAGCACTGCATATCATCCAGACGGATGGACAATCAGAGCGGACGATTCAGATTCTCGAAGACATGTTGAGGGCATGCATGCTAGATTTCAAAGGATCGTGGGAAGATCATTTGCACTTGGCGGAGTTTGCTTATAACAACAGCTATCAAGCTAGTATTAAGATGGCGCCGTTTGAAGCCTTGTATGGGAGGAAGTGTAGGTCTCCTTTATGTTGGGACGACATTGGTGATAGGCGGCTGTTAGGGCCCGAGATTATAGTTCAGACGGTGGAGAAAGTTAAAGTCATCCGTGAGCGTCTCAAGGCAGCTCAGGATAGACAGAAACAGTGGGCAGATTTGAGTAGAAGGCCGCTAGTGTTTGAGACTGGAGATAAGGTATTTTTGAAGATATCTCCAACGAGAGGAGTGATCAGATTCGGTAGTCGGGGGAAGCTGAGTCTGAGGTTCATTGGACCTTTTGAGGTTCTGGAGCGTCTGGGGGAAGTGGCTTATAAACTGGCATTGCCACCATCTTTGGATGGCGTGCATGATGTCTTCCATGTTTCTCAGTTGAGAAGGTATGTCAGAGATGACAATCATGTTTTGGATCATACTGAGCTGGAGCTTCGGCCGGATTTATCCTACACTGAAAAACCTATGGCTATTCTGGACCGGACTACCAAGGAACTAAAGAAGCAGATCATCCCACTTGTTCTGGTGTCTTGGGGCAGGCGATCTCCGGGAGAAGCGACGTGGGAGCGAGAGGACATTATTCGCGATCGCTATCCTCACTTATTTCATGGCGATTAGGTAACTTCTTTCTTTCTCTGAATTTAAATTTCGAGGACGAAATTTTCTTATTAGGTGGGTAGAATGTAATACTTTTGTTCTAAAAATAAATAAATAAATAAATATAATAATGATAAATAAATAATTATATATATACAACCTCGTTCCTTTATAACAAATCCAAATGCCTAAACCATGATGCCACATTGGCGTGTGGTTAAAAAGGAGAGCTAAATTATTTTAAATAACCCAAAGTCAGAAGTTTAAAATTTGAATCTCTAACTGAAAGATCTCAAGAGATATTTCGGGATCTCTTATCTTAACAACCTAGATTTTATCCTAACCAACTGATCCCTAAAAATCCTAACCTAAAAGATTCTATCTCAATATATTACCGTAACCTTTATTCTGTTTCTTTACGACAGAAAAAAAAAGAAAGAGCGATAGTTTTAGATAGAAATCATCTTTCGTCCTCATCCCTTCACTATTCTGAAACTGATCGTGATCGTGACGGAAGGACCGCTTGGAGGTTGAGAAGCAGTTGGAGATCGAGAAGCAGACGAAGGAGAAATCTATCCAGATCTATCCAAGTAGGTTTTTTAAACAAATTTACGAAGTTAGATTTTTTTATTATCCCTATCTAGATTAAGTTGTTAAACTAGGTCTAATAATCTATCATGTCTGAGAATCATCTTATAAAATGTAAATTTTCCCAAGATTGAGTAATTAAATGAAATATAAATTTATGGTATGTCATGCTTGAATTTCTCTTTGTAATGGACTTTAATTTTATCTAATATATAAATATGCAAATAAAATAAATTGTAGAAAAAATATATATCCACAAAAATTTTTTTTTTTTTTAATTGCCATGCATAGAATTATTTTCTAGGAATCATTAATGTAACACCCTTGCTTAATTAAAACCCAAATAATTAATGATTTATTATTCTAAATTAGAAGGAAAAAAAAGAAAGGTATTTAGATTAAATAGTTGCATCTTAAATAAATCCCTAAATAACTAAATTTCCCTTCACAGAGAAATTAGGGTATGGTATCAAGGCATTATTTAGGGGGAAAGAATGTGAAAGATTGAAATTATCAATATATGTATATATGTATATTAGCATGTATTTTAGGATATATAAAAATTTAAAAAAAAAGGGCGGGGCCACTGCTCTCAGCCTTTGGCCGAGAGCAGTGCGGCTGCACAGATGTGCAGCCGGGTCTGCACCGGACCCGGGTGCAGACCCGCACCCGGTTAGCCAGGTCCAGTGGCCTGGGCAGCCACTGGACCGGGCAGAAAGAAAAAAAAAAAGATTTGCCTTGGCCTGCTCTCGGCCAGGCCCGAGAGCAAGCCCTGGGCCTGGCTCAATGGGCCAGGCTCAGGTTCAGATTAGAAAAAAAAATAATAATAAATACATAATAAACTGGGCCTGGCCATTGGACCAGGCCAGAAACCAGAAAACAAAAAGAAGAAAAACAGAGAATAAGTGAAGCCCAATTCATTTTAATCCGACCCAATTACAAAAATCAGACCCGTTAATTTTGAACAATAATTTTTTTATCTAGATAAAAAAATGGAAAAAAATAAATAAAAATAGTGATAAATATATAGATAACTTCTACCATCTACATAAAAATTTTGGAGAAATTTGCAGCTCACATGGAGCTGAACCACTGTATTTAAAGATTGAAACCCGCTATTCTAATTTCAGACCCGTTAAGAAATTTTCATGTTTTAAACCATTTAAAACACATAAAAAGCAGTAAATAAAAATCTGAAAATCTCATAAACTTTATACTTCATTATGCAACCTTATTTAAAGATCTGGATTGTCCACATATGATTTAAAATACTAAATAAATAGAATATTTTATGTAAAAGTCGATATATGAAAGTTCGATAATTTCTAATTCGAATATATATTAATGTAGATTTCTCTGATTGGTGCTTGGACGCGTGGTAGCCCAGGTGAGTGTTCTTTCACTCACTATATTTTGTATATATATCATTTTGTTTATTTTAGGATATTTATTGTTGCATTATTGAATGGTTGATCTAATAACTTATTGTTAAAATCCCAGAACTTAGAAATTGCTCAGAAATGTGTAAGATTCCAAATATCAATATTGCATAATTAGATGTTTGTTTTTTTCATAAATCTCTAAATTATTTTTATTGAAAGTTATTGAATACTCAATAGAAGTAGAAATTTTTAATTGTAAAATTGTTAATTATTGAAAATTATTCAAAAAAGTAATTGAAATTATTGGAAATTGCAGAAAAGGAAGGTGATACTGAATTCTCTATTATATATTGACTACATCATAGGAGGGATTATATGATATTGGATCATGAGAATATTGAAGGAAAAAAAAAGAAAAAAGAGATTATGTTACTATTGTCACTGGGTAAGACATTTTCATTGTCACATACGTCATTGTTATTGTTATTGATCATACCCAGCAACTTAGATGACATAATCATTGATAACTTATAATTGGGGATGGGGGAATTGATAAAGGAGACGGTGTTGGTATTTAGGGTGGACTTAGGATATAGGTTGCGCAGCCGAAATACGGTTCCACTGCAGGGTTCCGGGGATGACTGACATCCCGTATTGTTCACATTGTTATCGTTATTGACACATTGTTATTGTTATTGATATTGACTACATTGTTATTTGGTAGTCAATATCAATAACAATAACAATGTGTCAATAACGATAACAATGTGAACAATACGGGATGTCAGTCATCCCCCGGAACCCTGCAGTGGAACCGTATTTCGGCTGCGCAACCTATATCCTAAGTCCACCCAAATATCAACACCATCTCCTTTATCAATTTTCCCTTCCCCAGTTATAAGTTATCAATGATTATGTCATCTAAGTTGCTGGGTATGATCAATAACAATAACAATGACGTATGTGACAATGAAAAATGTCTTACCCAGTGACAATAGTAACATAATCTCTTTTTTCTTTTTTTTTCCCCTTCAATATTCTCATGATCCAATATCATATAATCCCTCCTATGATGTAGTCAATATATAATAGAGAATTCAGTATCACCTTCCTTTTCTGCAATTTTCAATAATTTCAATTACTTTTTTTTGAATAATTTTCAATAATTAACAATTTTACAATTAAAAAAATTTCTACTTCTATTGAGTATTCAATAACTTTCAATCAAAAATAATTTAGAGATTTCAGAAAAAAACAAACATCTAATTTATTTTTTTCCATTTTTTATCTGGATAAAAAAATTATTGTTCAAAACTTAACGGGTCTGATTTTTGTAATTGGGTCGGATTAAAATGAATTGGGCTTCACTTATTCTCTGTTTTTCTTCTTTTTGTTTTCTGGTTTCTGGCCTGGCCCAATGGCCAGGCCCAGTTTATTATGTATTTATTATTTTTTTTCTAATCTGAACCTGAGCCTGGCCCATTGAGCCAGGCCCAGGGCTTGCTCTCGGGCCTGGCCGAGAGCAGGCCAAGGCAAATCTTTTTTTTCCCAGTTAGAAATACTGTATATCATGTCACCTGTATATCATGTTATATTTTCTGATATTCGTTGCATTCCATGTGGTAGCATGCGATTCATGTACATGTATACTATGCACTGCATATGGTCTGTTTCCTGTATTCCTTGCAGACATCATAACTATACATGCACGACACCGTATGATGGTTATATTGCATATGCTCACCTGCATGTTCATATTGCATATGCCCACCTGCATATTCATTTCCATCACTACCATGTTCATTTCCATCACGTCACCACTAGACAACATTATTTTATATAAACTGGATACGACTCATGACCCGATGATAACCGGCTCAGTGATGGTATTAAAGATGACCTGTTTATTTATTTCTACTGCTTACATGATTATATTTTTCTACTGCTTCTTATATACTTATGATATGGTATCACTAGTTCAACAACATATATTATATATTAGTATCATGCTTGTAATACTATTGTATTTATTACTGCCTCCTTCATTTTACCACTCACTAAGTCGCTTTCTGACGACCCTGGGTTTGCGTGCCCAGATTGGAGATCCGCGTACCGTAGTATCCGAGAGTGCCTTGGAGTCACATAGGAGATTCCTCATCGAGACACTTCATAGGTATCTTTATGATTTATTGCTTTTATCTTATTTGTCCCTATTTTTCCTATCTGTTATGGTCACTCACCTTTTTCTGCAGGTATTCATTTACTTATTTTCGGCTGGGACCCCTATAACTATGAGGTGATTTCCTGTACTGAGGCTTAACGTACGCGTGAGGTTGTTTTCACCTCGCGTATGTACGTCGCCATAACGTCTCCGTATCCTTAGGATCGGGGCGTTACAAAGATAATTAAGGACGGTGTAGAAGTCTCTGAATAAAAGATTATATAGAGATTTCTAGTTTAGTAGTATATACTAAAGATATCTGGATATAAATTAATGCTAGAATTTCAAGAACTGAAATAACAAATATTAAATTACGATTGAGTACAGTAAAACACCCTTTAACGGATGGGCAATTAGGAAAAATTATTTAAGTACTAGAAGACATGTTGAGGATGTATGAAAATCTGACTTGACCAAGTCTTTTTGCAACATTTTTGATTTTTCTAATCTGAAGCAATAATCACAATGTTTTTTAAACTAAACTTAGCATGCTTCATCTTTTCACTGTAAGAACTTATAGGTTGTTCTGATGTATATATGACTGGATGATGATTATGTTATTGAATTTTGCATTCTTAAATAGGAGAATATAGTCAATATATTATTATGATTAAATAGGAAATGAGAGTTTCCCTAAATATTGTTAATCAAACTATGCTATTCCTGGATTGAAAACCTAAGAAGGACTTTGGAGGTAATTAGGATAAGTATCTACCTTCAATAGAAATTGATTATAATAATAGTTAACAATCTACTATCGATATGCCTTTATTTGAAGCTTTATATGGTCAAAGGTATAGATCACCGATCTAATGGAAAGAAGCAGAAGAAAAGAATATTTAACCTAGGAATAATTCAAGAAAATGCTGAAAAGATCCAAATAAGTGAGAAAATGATGAAAGGTTGTTCAGAGCAGACAAAAGACCTGTGCGGATCAACAACTTTTAGAATTCTTAAAAGGTTGTTTCTGAGACATCACTGATGAAAGGAGTGATACGTGTCGGTAAGAAAAGCAATTTGATTCCTGATATGTTTAACCATTTGAGATACTACACCAGATTGGACTTACTGCATATTGACGAGCTTTATACTAGATTTGGACTATCACAAGTAGGCCTCAGAAATAATTTTTTCCTTAGCAAACCGTAGGTAGAACTGCCAACTCTAAGATACATAATATATTTCAAGTTTTGCAGTTACAAAAATATGTACTAGACCCCAATCATAGTATCTCTTTACCATTGCAAATTCAAGAGGACATATCGTATGTTAAAGAATCAATACAAGTTCTGATTAAAGGTAAAGCAATTGAAAAATAATCATCCTTTGATATCCGAACTATGGAGAAGCCAACAATTCGTAGAGCTGCTAGAGAATCAAAAGATGAAATACGGTGATCCTATCCTCATTGATTCCGAAGTACATCAAGTTTCAGGGACGAAACTTCTTTAAAGGGGTAGAATTGTAACACCTGATTTTAATTAAACTTGATTATATATTTTTCTTTACATATGATTAATAAGAAACTTAGAGAACAAATCTTTATTTATTGTAAGTAATTAGTATATATAGGTGGATGTGAATAATGAATTTGTGTGTATTTGTGTGTGTGTGGTATCTTGGTGAACATGTACGAATACATGTATATTCAATTTATTTATATATGCAAGTGAGTGGAAAGATGAGGTGATTTGATCAAGGAGGAGGTGTGAAGAATGGATGTACACAAGTGGCTTCATGTGAAAATTTTAGTGTAAAAAATATATATATAGTTTAATAAGAGAAAAACTCTAATTTTTATCCTCTCACTCTCTCTCATGATCTCTCTCTCTCTCACTCTCCTACATAGTAAACTGTAACCCTCACTCATCTCCTTCTCTCTTGGTGGCCGACGGTGAGGCCTTGGTGGCTTACTAAGAGGTTTGGGGGCTGACGCATCTCTGTCGATGCCCTCTTTCTAACTCTCTCTCCCTTTTTGTTACCGACAGTCAGCAATGCTGACTGGTGAGAAGCCAATGGCGATGGCCATGGCAGTGTCTACATGCAGGGTGCGCGCAGGCAAGGTCGCATAGGGCACACACGCAGTGTGATTTTGGAGGATATCTCGGCCATTCGAAGTCCTATTCAGGCAATCTTCGAATCATTGGATTCGTGAAGACGAGAGTTACGCATATGCACTCAGCACAGTGTGACGGTGGCCTGAGAGGAATACACGGCTAGGGGAGGCCGGCCAAGGCTCAAATGTACTGAGTTTTGCCAGTGACAAGCAGTACACGTGCCATACGCAATTGTGTTGGACTTGTTGAGTACCAAGGAGATTGGACGGTCAATCAAGTCAGTCATCATCGAAACCGGTGAGTGATTTAACTCTAATCTTATTAGAATAAATGTTACAAGAACTTGGCTAAGTTATGGTTGCAATACTAAGGATGTAAACTTACTAATCCTAAATTAAGTTTAGCACATGTGACTTAATTTTATAATAACTAATTATCATTGACATGAATTATGTGGGCTCATTCACTAAGTATATGATTGAATTATTGTTTGTATGACATGAGAGCACGGTATGTGATTGATGCATAGTAGGTATATGTGTATTTCAAGAATATGGTATATGACTAGTGTATAACACTAATATTATGAAATAACTTTGGTCCTGACATATAATTGAAACATGTATGTTCCAAATAATGAAGTGTTAAATAATGAAATCTTAGAACTATAAATCAATAGAGATTTAGGCCCTATTTGACCCCCACCTGCTGAACTGTGTTATGTTGAATACAAGCTGCTAAGCTGAACTGTTGTGTTGTCTGATATTTTTATAGTTGCTAAAGAACTTTCTGAAGCTGCTGGACTGTTGTTAAGTTGTTGTAAGTGTATTTGGTAAATCTGCAGAATGAAGTGTTGTTGAGTAAAAATGATAAAATTAGACAGTTATTTATATTGACTGTATGTATGTGAAAATTTCAATTTTCATACCAATTTTTTCATCTAAATTAATAAATAAATAATTTATAAAGTATAAATATATTTAGCATAAATAATTAGTAGATTAAGATAAAATATATTATCGTTACACCAAATATTTGAGTAGATGAATATTTGAGAATTCAAAGTTTTACTGACACTCAAAGAATATGTTGTATACATGTTTATCCTAGTTTTATCAAACTGCGAGTAATATCATCGGTTATTTGGTTCATTTCTCTTGTTTTATTTGCTATATTCTCTTTAATATTACTTTTTTGTAAGGATTAATTTTGTTCATTGAGCAAGTTCCACCTCTTTTTTTTTGTAAAAGGTACTTTGAGTCGCTTAATCAATAAGCTGCTGAAAAGTGCTTTTTGACTCAACAATTTAGTTGCGTTTTGGGCTACCAAATACTAGTCGGGCTGCTTACCAGCTGAAAGTTGCTTTTCAGTTAGGCCAAACATGGCCTTAAATGACATGTACTATTAAGAATGTATAAGTGAGAATTTAGCCTTATATTGATGGAGTATGCATTCACAATAGCTTATTCGGAGTTACCTTCTACTCACTGAGCTTTTCAGCTCATCTCGTTGTTGGTAACCCCTTTTTCAGGTCATAGTAAAGATAAAGATTCAGTATGAAGTATAGGGATGCCTCGAAGGAATAACATAAGACTTACTTGTGAGAAAACTAATAATGTTTTTGAATTATTTTCCTGCTCTATGTTTTTAGATAACTTTTGCCACTCCTTATAAGTATAAGTGTGTAGTAGTACATTGTTAGCCCAAAGGCCCTTCACCTTAATTTTGATGATGACTAACTTATGAAGTTAAGTTACTAATAATCTTATGTTTATTAAGTTTCAGATATTGTTCAAGATCTTAGTAGGTGTTTAGCTTCAATAAAGGATTAAAGTCAAGTTTTGACCCGGCTTGGACCCCACCAGCTAGTTTCTGCCTAGCCTGTATACATGGGTTTTGGAGGTTGTTTTCAACAAGTTTTTCAAGAGCAAATTTTCCCAATTCTTTTAAGTTTTCAGCAAGTTTTTAAACAAGTTATAGAGCTTCAAATTACATATCTTTATTTTGTTTCAAAATTTTGAAAAATCAAAAGAAAACAAGTTTTGGGAATCTAGTTTCTTGTTCATCATTTCTCCGTCAATTCAAAAGTTTTTCCCAAGTATTTTCTTTATATTTTCTTTTTTAAAAGCTTTTTGCACTCACATACTTGAGCTTTTTCATTGCAAATCTATCCTCTAGGATCTTGTATTGTGAAAGGTTTTTATTTGTGATAATTTGTGATCACCAAGTGGTTGTTTGTGATCATTGGATCACCAAGTTGTAATCTTTTTCTCTTTGCTTTGTGCCTACCCCCTTGTGTAGAGGTGTGATAGTTGGAGTTGTGTACTCCTTATTTGTATTTGTAATTCCTCGGTAGAGGTCCCTTTGTGGAAGATTCTATAGTAGATAGTTGAAATCTTTCTGTGTGAAGGCGGGGACGTAGAGTCGTAGCTCGAACCTCGAAACATATCCTCTTGTCTGCGTTTGGATCTTTTCTCTTAACTCTCATTTCTTTATATCTTGCATTACTTATGCTTGATATTATATGTGTGTTCACAGTTGTATTCAATCAAGAGAGCTATTGAAGCACCTTAACTCTTAGTTTAGAGGATCGTGAGGAGAAGTTCCAGAGCCCTTCACGGGAAATTCGGACTCACTCTTGGTTACACATAGTATGTGTTTAGCAATTAGTTTTAATTTCACATTATTTGTCCTAAATTAGCACTACACCTATTCACCCCCCTCTAGGTGTACTTTCAATTGGTATCAGAGTTAGCACTCCTGATATTCGGTTTAACCACCCAGGAGTGAGATCCTCATTTGCTAATTTATTTGTTGCTTTGCACACATATTAGCTTTCACTCATGGATTATCTTATACCACTCATGTATAATGTCTCTAACATTAATATATGGATGTTTAAGATGAGTGCATACCTTAAAGCCTTAGGATTACATGTTTATCTTACCACTACCAAGAAATCATATTTTGATAATGACAAGTATAAAGAGGCTAATGCACAAGCCATGGAGGCATTAAAGCACACATTCAGTAAAGAACATCTTTCTTTAATTTCTCATTGTAATTCCACTTTTACAGTATGAAACACATTGAGCTCTCTCAAAGAAGAACCTTCAAACATCGTGGAGAGAGAACCCATAGCAGATGAGTCAGAGTAAACATGCTATATGGTCCAAGAGAATGACTCCCTTGAGCTAACTTCAGAATCTCATCTTGATAATTGTGCTAGCTCTTCAAATGATCATGATATTATGGATGTCCATACTTTAATGAAGAGGTTTCTATATTTTGTGAAAACTTATTAGAAAAATACAAATTGTTGAAGAAAAAGAGTTTTGAATTAAAGAAAAAAAAGAGTTTTTGACTTCTAGGTTAGATTGTGTTTTGAAAGAGAAGGCTGATGTTTCAAATAAAAGAGATTCATTAAAAACCCAACTTGATCTTGTTTTAAAAGAAATGAGATTTCAAAAATAAATATGATTTTAATATTGTTTTGAAAAATAATGATCTTTTGTCTTCAAAACTTGATTTGTTTTAAAAGAAAATGATTCTGAAAAACAAAATTACTTTGATTTCAAAAGAATTGGATTTTGTTTCAAAGAAAAATATTTTTTTGAAAAATGAGTTTGCTTCTCATTCTTGTCACGCTTCTATTATTTTACCTACTAGTGATAAGAATATTATTTTTCATACTTGCACCACATCTTTTTCAATTATTGAAAATGATATTTGTGTTTTGAAGAAGAGTATAGATTGTTTGAGCTCCACTTTGAGCCAATGTGTCATGAACCACACAAGATTGGAATTCATATTTTACAAGAAACATGCTCCCCATATTCATGCACACAAATCACGACATATACATGCTCATCATGCTCACACACATGATTCTTTATATGCTAATGTGAACACTTGTACACATTGTGGTCGTATGGGTCGCCTTACAAAATTTTGTTATGATAGGTTAAATGATTTAAATTTTGCAAGTAAGAATATTTGGGTTAGAAAAGGTGCTAACCCCCATGGACTCAAAAAAGTTTGGATACCAAAATTCACTCTTATTGCAATTAATGTTGGTGTGGGCTCTCACAAAATATGAGAGTATTGGTGCCTTGATGGTGAATGCGTTTGAGTCAAATGGATACAACATTGGATGCATAGCTATCAAGGGAGTTTTGGTGAGAGAACCACCATGGCTTGGAGATATAGAGATTAGTTTATTTAGTTTGGTAACTATCTCTAACTCCTTATTTATATTTACATGCTTTCTTATTGATGATTTTTAGCTTGTCTTGATTTTTATGTTCATTATATTTAAATGCAACGTTATTAGACTTGTGCTATACATATATAGTATTTGAGATATATTCATGCTTATATGGATTATATCTTTGTTTTTTTAAATTGTTGTTTTGCTGTTTGTATATCCTAGTGTTGATAATACTTGCATTTATGCTAATGATTATATTTGTTTATTTACCTTATTTTGACATTTTTGTGCTTAATGTTTTGATTACATGTTTAGATGTAATTTTTATTAAAACTTATATTTATACTTGTATAATTAGTGAACTACACTTGATTCTTATATTTGAGTGCCTTTATTGCTCATGTGTACTCATTACATGTATTCGTATAACCTACTTTTGATGATTCTTATATTTATATTTGTATTCTTATATTTGTTTTATATCACTTTTGTACATAATTTTATAAGAATGTGTTTAGCTTCATGTATATGTAAATTTTGTCTAAACTATTAGATATACATGTTCTATCCTTGAGTCACTTATTTTATATGTCATATATTTGTTTATGGACTCAAATTTATGTTTGGGATAAATATGTATGCTTTAGTTTTGAAAAAAACATACATATGTCTTGAAGTTTAGTTTTGATGATTCATGCTTATGAAAAGAAATTTATTTATTTTGATTGAGCTTCATTGCTTTATCTCCATGCTTATGTTTCTTATATGATTCTTGTACACTCGCTATATTTTATGTTTACTCATGATTTTAGTCTCATGAGATCATATGTGCTTCATAACTCTTTGAGTGTCAATTATTGTATATTTAGCATATTTTTATAGGATATATATTTATTTTTATTCCTTACTTGAAGGATTTCGTACTAGTTTTTAAAATTTTTTAAAACTAATTTTGTATTCTTCAATTGACAGAGTTTTCAACTTATATTAAATTATTTTCAAAATATTACTTTTGAAAACTTCTACCCTAAAAGGGCGGCTGGTTGGGTGACCATGTCTTGTATGCTCTTATTGAATATCTCATAAACATGTGCATAATAGTATGGTAGTTATGAGTGATACACTTACTTATCATGAAAATTGATTTTTGTATACTCATACTTGTTTTCTATATATGTATGCATCATATTTCAATTGATAATTAAATTGATCATGCATACATATATATGTTTTCTTGTGCTAAGATCAATATTGTTTACACATATATGTTTTATAGCACAAATTGATTTCATGCTAAGCTTGATTCATGTTCTTAATGATAATTAGTATCTTTACTAAATTATGCATTAATTTTATTGGTATTTCATAAAGGGAGAGAAATTTTTTGATTTATCTTTTAATTTTATTTATTTTCAATTGGTATCTTACTCTAACTTTTTTGAGGAAAAATATTTTGTTTTGAAAAATGCTAACATTTTCAATATTGTTATCAATAATCTTCAATCGGTATTATTCTCAAATTGGTATCTATATTGCAAAATGATTTTAGTATTTACCTAAAAATTTTGGTTTAAAATTTACTTTCAATCGGTATCATTTCTTTCTATTAGTATCAATTGATAAAAAGATTGTCATTCCAATTGGTATAAAAAAAATTTTTTATTGATATCAAAATTATTTTGGTTTGTATTTCATATATGCAAGGGGAGCTTAACATCTCCTTTACATATAAAAACTCTCAATTTCTTTAAATTGATCTTTTACCCCTTTGTTGATGATTGACAAAAGGGGGAGAAAAATTAGTTTATATATCCATGTTATTTTTTGTTATGCATGTATGTTTATGTTTGTTTAAGCATGTTTTTCTTATTGTTTTATGCATATATACATGTGTTTTTTTAATGAGCTTTATTGAATATCGTTGGTATCTGAGCTATATTGAATATCTTCATGTTTTATGATTGTGCACGTGCATTACACATTTTGTATCACATATGTCACATTTTCTTTATTTATTTTTAAATAAAACTCTGCTATTAACGTATTCTCATATTCAATGACATGTAGTATAATTAACGAAGAAAATGAAGAGATTGACAGATTTATCTAATTAAATCCAAATAATTTAAAAGATCAAGCAAATAAATGGGATCTATTCAAATTCAGAGCTTCTAAAAGCCATCTTTTTTGAAAACTGGATATGTCAGATAAGATAATATCATCTAATTTCAAGGGAAAAGTAAATTGTTTGAAGGCCCTATCAATTTTGCTGAAGATAAATGATATATTATTAATTCTAGAAGACAAATTAAAAATTCAAGAGGATAAATGGATAAAGAGAAGATCAACGGATGAAATGAAGCAATTTAGATTCGGATTCAGACTGGATATATTTTAGCATTTTAATCATAACTTTCACTACCAAAACTGAAATCTGGTGATTCAAAATGATCCAGAAACAATACTTAAAGGGCTACAATTCTTATGTTGATTACTGTATCTAATTTTATCACTTGATAAGTCATATTCAACAATCAACTCGCCAACAAGCTGCAGATCAGAATTGAATTTTCAAAAATAATTATGGATAAATCAAGTCAAGATTGAAGATAAGAGAAGATTCAAATTCAGAAATAGCCTGCTCCCTCATCTTCATACACTTCCTATCCTTCTATTTTTCTCCTATAAATACCCTCATATCTCGAAGGCAGAAGGAGCACCACTTCAGAAAGAGTTTAGGTTAGTTTAGTTTAGGTTTTTCTTTTCCTCTTTAATATAATTTTTTATTTTTATTTTCGTTTAGGTTAGAGAGAGTTACATGATTAAAAGAGGGGAAGAGTTATTGTAGAGTGTGTAATCTTTTTTTCAAGAAGCTTATATTGAAGGTGACAATCAATGGAGATTTCTCACTTTTCTTCATCGTACCTAATTTGGCCAAGCACTGCTTTTATGTACTTCTTTCTACTACTTTGCTTTATATTACTTAACATCTAATCATGGTATGTTAATTTACAGCAGAGGTAAATCTTCTTCCTTTATCTCTTTTCTATTTTTTTCTTAGGTTAATTTAACAATTTTCTATCAACACTTTCTCTTTTAATTCTTTTTCTTTGAACTTGTTTTTTTCTTTGAATTAGCAAAATCGTCTTAAATACTCTTCTTTTATCTCTTTTTATTTCTATTTTTGTATCAACACTTTTCTTTATCTCTTTTTATTTTCTTTTCTTTCATAAATAAAATAACAACAATACTACCATCTCTTCTTCTACATCCCTACTTAACTATTTTTATTTTCTTTTAAAACTGAGAAGAGAGCTCTTAAATCTCTTTTAGTTAATTAAAAGAAGAAACTCACTATAATACTTCCATCGTTGTCCCTCCCTGTGGATCACGACCCGTTAGCCGTAGGTTACACGGTAGAATCGAGGGCCTAACACTGTTCCTAAAATTTCATATTTTTCTATGCAGATTTGGCTCGATCAACATTTTATGCTATGTATGAGTTAAGAGGGAGCTTCTATGAAGCTTATCTTTAATTCATGCATATATAATTTCATAAGTTTTGTCATCATCAAAAATGAGAGATAGTTAGCCCAAAGGCCCTTCACCTTAGTTTTGATGATAGCTAACTTATGAAGTTAAGTTACTAATGATCTTGTATTTATTAAGTTTCAGATATTGTTCAAGATCTTAGTAGGTATTTAGCTTCAATAAAAAATTCAAAGTCAAATTTTGAAGCTATCACATGTTGATTCAAGAGCTTGCGCTTCAAGATTGCATCAAATACTCGAGAGGAGTTAAGCTTATGGATCATATTTGGATCGAGTCGTCTTGGAGAAGAAGACTTGTATCTAGGTTTGTTTAGTGTTTAGATCTTGTGTAAGGATAGTTTAGTTTTGATATGCTCAAGTATACATATACACACAAGTTTAATAGTTTTGGTTTCGGTTTAACCGTTTTGGATTTTTCAAGAATACATATATCGTTTCATGGATAGATTACAATCAAAAGAAGTTTACATAGTTTATATGTATATTAGATTTCATTCAAATACATTGATGGTTCATATTGTTTAGAAAAACTTATTTTGATGTATATCTAGTCATGTGTTTAAAGTTTTGTTTTTATCAAAACTTAGTTTGGGATTTATTGTTAAAAATAAAGATATATCATTTACAGTGTGTATTGGATTATATCCATATACTCTATGCTTCAAATGTATTTCAATATCTTATTTTTGTATTTATACAAGGTTTGGGGAAAACGAATTTTCATTTCAAAATCTAAGTTTTGAAAAATACAGTTTTCGGTTTAAGCTTAACATTCTATGCCTCAAAAATGTTCAAATTGTTTGTAATATGCCTTGATCTTTGATCAAACATATTTGTATTTCAAATATTTACATGAACTTATTTTTGTGAAATTTATGAGGTTTTATGGGAATTTATAGGTATTTTAAAGTCCAAATTTCAACCCGATAATCCTTGTTCTGGGCTGCTAGCGATCGATCGACCGGTCGACCGAACCAGTGCTCGATCGACCAAGCCAGTGCTCGGTCGACCGAAACATGCACAGAACATGCGCAAGCTCATTGCCTTTGGATCGTCGACCGACCGGTCGATGTAGTAAGGCACGGTCAACCGACTGGCACTATCCATGTCTCGAGTAGGGGCCGGTCGACCGTTAGGCTTTTGCCTTGGAGACGGTCGACCGGGCGGTCGACCGCTAACCCCAAGGGTCATTTTTATGACCGTTGGTCGGTCGGTCGACCGGTCGACCGACAGATCAGTTTTGACCCGGCCTGGACCCGAACAGCTAGTTTTTGCCTAGCCTATATATATATAGGTTTTTAGGGGTCGTGTTCAACAAGTTTTTCAAGAGCAAAATTTCTTCTACTTCTCCTAAGTTTTCATCAAGTTTTTAAAACAAGTTTTAGAGTTTCAAATTATATATCTTTATTTTGTTTCAAAGATTTGGAAAATCAAAAGAAAACAAGTTTTGAGAATCTAGTTTCTTTTTCTTCATTTCTTCATCAATTCAAGAGTTTTTCTTAAGTGTTTTCTTTGTGCTTTCTTTTCCAAAAACTTTGTGCACCACATATTTGAGCTTTTTATTGCAAATCTATCTTCTAGGATCTTGTATTGTGAGAGATTTTTGTTTGTGATCTTTTGTGTTCACCAAGTGGTTGTTTGTGATCATTGGATCACCAAGTTGTAATCTTTTTCTCTTTGCTTTGTACCTACCCTCTTGTGTAGAGATGTGAGAGTTGAAGTTGTGTACTCCTTATTTGTACTTGTAATTCCTCGGTGGAGGTCTCTTTGTGGAAGATCCTATAGTGGATAGTTGAAATCCTTCTGTGTGAAGGTGGGGACGTAAAGCAGTGGCTCGAATCTTGAAACATATCATCTTGTTTGTGTTTGAATCTTTTCTCTCAACTCTCATCTCTTTATATCTTGCATTACTTTACTTGCTCATATTCACATGCTTGATATTGTATATGTATCCACACTTGTGTTCAATCAAGAGAGCTGTTGAAGCATCTTAGCTCTGAGTTTAGAGGAATCGTGAGGAGAAGTTTCAGAGTCCTTCACGGGGAATTCAGACTCACTCTTGGTTATACATAGTGTGTATTTAGCAATTAGTTTTAATTTCGTATTATTTGTCCTAGATTAGCACATACTTATTCACCTCCCTCTAGGTGTACTTTTCATACATGATAAGACTTGAAGATGTATTTGAGATGTATGTGTATATGTTGATCAAAAACTTAATTTTGGACTTTCGATCTTGAGGTAGGTAAGTAAAATATAGTTTCTATTAAGAGATATGCTCTCTCGCACACGCACACACACATAGTAGATGAGTTGAATTGTTGAGATTTAAGTTGTGAAGTTGGTAAGTAGATTGATGCTGGTTGAAAATTTGATAAATGTGTATTAGGGCAGATTACTAATCATAGATGAGGTACTGCCTAAATTTTCAGTAAATTGAGAGATGTTATGAAAATTATAAAATTGACGGTGATAAAAAAACTGGGGCCATTACAGAATGAAACCATGAGGTTTTTTGAACTGAATTTGCGGGTCATATATTTATTTGTTTGAATTTTTTTAGTTTGACTTAGATGTAAAAATTAGTTAATTTAATTAACTTTATGCTTTTTAAGTCCATATTTTTGTTTTTTTATTTGAATTTTAAAGTGGAATTCATGATTATAAAATCTATTATAATATTGTGTTAATTACTAGATTGGTGATGGTGTTTTGTAGTGTATACTCCGAGGTCAATCGGTAACACTTCCCCCGCTCCCCTTCATACAAAGAGGTGCTTACTGTGAGAAAGAGTCAGAGGCATGAAAATCAACATCCAAAGTTAGAGAGATGATAATTATTTCATTACTTACTTTATCAAGAAAGATAATATGATCATAACGATGAAGATTGGAAAGCCATAACTTGACAAATATAATCTAACCAATAATTAAAAAACCATTCATAATTCAAATGTTTATGCTAGGAGAGTGGATATTCCCCCCCTAAAAAATTATGAGGGCACCCTGCAAATTATTACAAGTGTGCCATTATTTTTTTTGACAATTTCACCCTTGTGAAAAGTCCAAAATGTCCCTTTCTTCTACCTCCTTCTTCCTCTCTTCTTCCTCTTCTTCGGCGACCCCCTCCCCGGCCTCCACTTCTCCCCCCTCCTCCACATCCTCCTCCTCCTCCACCATCTTCCCCTTCGCCACCCCTTGCCCCCTCCCCTAGATTTGGATGTTCGGCCAGATCTGACGGAATAGCCAGATCTGGGGGGAGAGACGTGGGGGACGCAGGAGGAGGAGGCCGGGGAGGGGGGAGAGGGAGAAGGGTGGAGGAGGGGGAGAAGTGAAGGTCGAGGATGAGGGAGGGGAGCGGGGGGAGGGGGAAAAGAAGAAGAGGTCAGAAGGGGGAAGGCGGTGGTCGTCGGCGAGGGGGGCGGAGGCCGGGGGGTTGTCGGCGAAGGTGGGAGAGGAGGTGGAGGAGAAGAAGATGACGTTTTGGCCTTTTTTTTAATTTTTGTGGGGTGCCTTCATCACATTTATGGGTGCCTTAATCACTGGGGTGCTTTCATAATTTTTTGGGATGGAAATATCCGCTCCCTTGTGCTAGTGAGTCTGGTCAGGAAGCAGATATTTCACCCAAAAAAAGATGCTGGCACCTCAGGATTAAGGCACCCCATTTTTTGTTAAAGGTACCCAGCAAAATTTAAAAAATGGCAAAAAAAAAAAAAACCATTTTCTTCTTCCTCCTTCCTCCCCCTCTCCCTCCCCGATGTTCCTCCTTCCTCCCCCTCCCTGACGTTCCCCTCCCTGCTTCTCCTCCCTCTCCCCGATGTTCCCCCCTCAGAGCACCCGCACAGAGAAAGGGGGAAGAGGGGGCAACGCGGAGGGGGGAAGGAAGGAGGGAGGAGGAGAAGGGGACCTCTAGGGAGGGGGAGGAAGGGGAACGCCCGGGGGAGGGGGGAGGAAGGGAAATGCCGGGGGGGAGGCAGTAGGGGAGATCGGGGGGGGGGGAGATCGAGTGGGGAGGGGAGGAAAGAGGAGGAAAAAGAAAGGACATTTTTTGACTTTTCATAAAAGGTGAAATTATATAAAAAAAATAATGGCAAACTTGTAATAATTTTTGGGTGCCTTCATTGTTCTCTGGGGTGGAAATATCCGTTCCCGTCTGGTCATTGGTAAAAAGGTAAGAGAGTGTCGTAAGGAGTTCTAGATTCAAGTTTCGTTATGACCTATGTTATGTCTAAAAAAAAAAAATGCACATGTGTGATGCAAAATCCATGTACGCGTAATTCCAAGCCGAACCAATTCACACCATATCTATTCCATACATTAAACTTGAATTCTCATAATTTCTCAACTTTAAATTCTCACGAATTCTCGTAATTTCAGCTCTAAAATAAATTTAAGAAAAATAAAAAATTGTATTTGAAGATTCCATCATCTTTGCATGTTGGAATTGGAGATTGGATTTGACTCATCACGAGTGTGCTTTATCGCCCTATGGGGTTGTCGTCGCTAGTTGCTGCTGCCGTCGGCTCTTAGCTCTAGCTCCCAGGGAATAAGCGGGCCGGGTCAGGGTCACACCCTTTGGTCGGGGGCCGTTTGTTTCGCGTAAAAGTCCGTAATTCGGAAATGACTTACAATTCAGTTACAACTACGACGTTTGTTTGGACCGGAGAATTCGTAAAAGACTTACACAACCTAATTATCACTCACTTGCAACCCAATTACCACTCACTTACAGTCCAGTGACAGTTAATTTTGTGGTCATGCAAATTTGTATTATTTTTTATGTTAATATTAAAATTTTTTAATATTTAGCATTTTAATATTTATTTGCAATATTAAAACTTTTTAAATCACCAAATAGTTAATTTTGTGGTCAACTTTTTCACTTACGACTTAGACATTACGACAACCAAACACCGTAAAACACAATACACTTTTTCACTTACAACTTTATATTACCAACCAAACACCATAAAGCTTACATGCATGTAACTCATTTGCAACTGTAAACAACTTTACCAATTACGAGCTACGAATTACGGCCAGTTACGACAACCAAACAGGCCCCTAGTTTCAAAGGACCGAGTTGGACCAGAAACCGAAGTTTCAAATGGGCCAACCAGAGAATCCATGTCGCTTTGATTTTTTATTCCGAACCTTCAACTTTACTCTATTTACATGGCTAGCCCTCCCAAGCTCACAGTCAACCTCTTATCAAGCCAGGATCAACGGCTCAAGTTGTATAAAGGTCGTTAGTTTATAAGAAAAGTATTCTCTCACGCTCTCCTCCAAATCTCCCCCTTTTAATTTTCGTTATACTCTCTCCCCCTCTCCCTCCCTCCACAAACCCTAACCCGAGTGCAGGTTCCTCTATCTTCCCTTCTCAATGGCGATACATGATCGAAAGGTGGAGGCTTTCTGCTCTTCAGGTACGTTTCTTTTGTGTCTGCAAATCTCGATTTTGGGTTCAATTGATGTGCAATTGAGTGGATCTCTTCTTTTATGTTTAGTTCTGCACTGGCATTCTTGATTTTGCAGTCGAATTTGGTTTCTGGGGCGATCTTCGTTCCTGATTCGAAGCGGTGGTCACGATTTTAGATGGGTTCCTTGTGGGGTTTGATCGGGGTTTTGATTTCGATTTCGATTTATTTCTGGTTTGCCTCCCCCCTTATTTTGGGCTGAGTTTTGATTTTGGGACGGGGGACTTTGCCGATTGAATTATGTCAAAAGGAAGAATTTTGCTGATCAAGTCACTTCGAATTTTGTCAGAATTACATTTGTGATGCAAAAACACGGCACGAATAGTTTTTTTTAAAAGGTTGTTTTGCGAGAAAGATGTAATTCGTACCTGTATTCCGTTGCATGTTCAGCTGAGTTTGTCCTGCTCTCTATCAATTAAAACACGAACAAATATAATGCCTCTTAATATGAAACTTGAATCTTTTACTGACTTCTGCCATCACAAAGTGACTAATATTTTGATTTTTTTATGTAAAAATGATTTTAAATCACAATCTTTCTATTAGGATTATGCAGTCTGATTACATTAGATTCACATATTTCATCTTGTTCCTCCCAATTTTGTTAAATCAGCTGCACTAGGCAAGTTGCTTGGGGAAGCCTGGCTTAGGTGTGCCACACAGGCTTAGGAAAGTTATGAAATATATTGCATGTATCTGGATTCTGTATGCATAATATAATATAGAAGAAGAATTCTTGACGTTTTAGCTGAGTTGTGTAGCTGCTTGTAACTAACATAAAAGAATAAATTTCAGCATTGTTTTCTGATAAGTTCTTTGTTTTCTTTAGTCTTCTCTCCTTGTGAATTTATGTTCAGTTCACAGAGGATGTACACTATAGTAGATGAGTGCATTTGTGGCGGGTAAGATCAATACATTTACGAAAATGGAAGAGAACATTATTCAAGACGGTACGACATGTTCATCGGATAGATATATAGGTTGAAACATATTGCTCCACTGATTAGGAGTTGTCAGGTTGACATTGGAAGGCTGTGCAAGGCTTCATTTGGTCGACATAGACGTGTATGCCACTTGGCGACATGGATGATGGATATAAGAATATTTCTACATGTGTGCATGTTGATTTGTGTATTCTCGTGCACGTGTAGCCAAAAGAACACTTGTAGCTAAAAAAAAAAACTAATTCTAAGTAGTATTCAGTGTAGTCAAAGCTGCAAGGGTGGCAATGCAAGGCACAATGTATACCTTGGGTACCCAACCACAAGACAAGGTGGGTGTCTGACAAAAGCAAGGTGCAGTTTTTCTATTTTGAAATAAAAAATATATTGCTTTAATCAAACATTCTAGAATGCAAATTTCAATCAAATATCATAATAACAATTCACAGTTCACAATTTCAATCTTGTAGTTCACTGAATCATGAATAGATTGAAGGCTTTCACCTGCACACACGCACACACTAACACTTCTCATTCACTTTAAAAGATGGGAGTTAACCAATTCTCCATCATTCATTCCGAATTGCCCTACCATTACTTTTAAGCTATACTATTCGTCTGTTGAAATTTTGGCCTGATGTGTGAATTTAACTCTTTAGAGTGAATGGGAAGTGTGTAGTCCAACACACACAACAGGAGTGAATGAGAAGTGTGTAGTCCAACACACGCTCACTCACGCGGGCGCGCGCGGCACACACACACACACTCACAATGCCAACCAACCAACCAACACTCAATTGGGACATGGTATGTGATAGTGGAAGCAATCACCATCACAAACAAATTCAGGACAATGACTGTCATTGGTCTTTTCCTCTTATTTCTCAAAATTTCTTAGTCAGGCTGGCTGTACTGAGCTGGCTGCCTCACCCACCCGCCTTGACTATTTTCTAACCACGCATCTGGCGTAGTTTCTTCATTTATTTTGATATTCGCTAAGATAATTTAAATATAGTGTCATAGTTAAGATGGTGTTGCTATCCATCTTTTGACAAAATGTTGCAAGATCAACAATAAGAGGTTTCCGCAATGCCTAATCTTTCTATGGGTTTGCAATATGATATTCCTTAGTACTGATTCAATTGTGGGATAAAGAGAAAGTCCTAACTTCTGAAGTAACCTGCTAGGATATTTTAGAGTGGATATGAAAAAAAAATTGTGTTTGCGAAAGTGTGGCCTTGATGTAAACAAATGCTGTTGAAGGATTTATAGTGGTAATTGAATATAGTAGTTAGGGATTTACTAATGCATTTGCTGTGGTTCATCCAAATAACATATGCGTTGAAGTTTAGCCATTTTACTACATATAATTCTGTTGGCACTGCTGCATTATAATCTAATGGCATGCTAATTTTATAGCATCTCTTGTTGATCAATATTACTTTCCTACTGAATTTTAACTTCGTGGCAATGTTTGGTTATTCTTTCGGTACAATTTGTTAAGTGTTTCTTTTCTTCCTCTTTTTACTTGGTTGTGGTAGATGCCATATCATGTAAATCTTGGTGTAAGTTTCTTTAAAACCAAAGGTGTAGTTTTATTAGAAAAAGGACCTGCAGGCTATTATTGAGTGCTCTAACATTTTTCACATAATTAATTTATTTATTTTGAAAACATTAAATGCTGTGGATTTGCAAAATTGGTGGAGTGATGATCTATTTCTATTAGTTTCATGGTCCTTATTTTGCAGGTTGGGACACACGTAGGCCTCTCTGCTTCTTCTAATTTTATTTCAAAAGCGACTACAAATTGTTCGGTTTCTTTGGATATGAACATCATAGAAATAGATTCCTCTGAAAGTGAAGATGATATTGATATTGAATGGCCAGAATCACCAGACAGGTCATCCAACACTGGTACTACTAATCAGTGGAGGAATGATTCTCAAAGGTTCACTGACCAGTATCATGGTTCAGAAATGAACTTTCAGAACCACCTCAATTATAATAATCATGAGAAGGTATCACATACAGAATCTTCTATTAACAGCAGGCCATGGACTGAGGCATCTGATGTGAATCTGGGAAATAGCACTAGAAGCAGCGGAAGAGGGGATACAAGCCATATGTCTCATGGAGGTGCTAGCTATGCTCCACAATTAAATGGACATGACGAGGTAACATACTGGACTAACTTTGGATTAGTTGTCATCTCTACTTCATCAGGTACTGATTCAAAATTTCTATCTCAGCCCGCTCAGAGAAGGACTCTTCCATCTTCTTTTCAGTTATTCACTTCTAAGCCTTCTTCTGAGCATGGCAGAATACCTCATGGAGGGCCTGCTCTTAGTCAGCAGAAGGAATCTAGACAAGTGAAGCCAAATAATGGTTCTGAATTGGCTCCAAGTACCATGGCTAATTATAGAAGCACAGTTGATAACAAATTATTTCAGCACATGCCAAAGAGAATTCTTCCACCTTCTCTTCAGCAATCATTGTCTAAAACTGCATTAGAAGGTCCTATTGACTACAAAGGTGATAATAATTTCTGTAACTTTATTGGGAAGATTCTGTGAATGCCACTTATCATAAAATCTGTGTGAAGATGTAGGGAGGAAAAATGTCGCTTACGGATATGAAACCAGTGATAAACGTAGGATTCTACCTTCATCATCAATGAATGGTAAGTATAATACCGGAACTTAACAATGCTCAGGCCAGAGTGTTGATTTTAATGCAAAATTCTCATTTGTTGTGGCAATTGCAGTTGTTATGCTCGCAGGCTGCCTTGAATATTTAAGCATAACCGGTCATTCTGCAGGACCAAAATAGCTGATACAAATTTTCTGTAAAATTTGTTAGGCAAGGGAATTGATGGTACTTTTTTTATTTTTTTCGTTTTGCAGATGATGTTCTTATGTATAAAAGTGCTGGTACCCATCGGATCTTGCCTCCATCAATTATGAATGGCAAATCTGCTGACAATCCTTTGTTGGTTGGATCTAATGACGCTGGAACTCGTTCAGGCTTAGGAGAACAAAGGCTCCTGGTGCATGATGAGAGAGCGATATATCAAGAGGCATTGCAGGTATTTGCTCAAAGTTCTTGTGTTATCTTTTTTAGTTTAGATGGCCTTTTTATCCAGTCAAACGGGTAAGAATTCTTGGCTATATAGGGTGTGTCTCTGGACTTAAACTAACTCAAATATAAGCACTTGTATATATTTAAGCCCTAAAGGACTGAGAACAGCCAATGTCATCACTTAGGTGGATCTAGTGATAGCGTCTGATCTAGCCCCCCCTATCCTTTAATCATGACTGGATTTTTTAAAAAACAAAATTCAAATATTGATACTTGGTGTAATCTAAATTATTTACAAGTATACTCTTTAATTAAAAATATTGATAGTAGTGGATTTTTTATCTATCCCCCAGAAATATTAATATTACTTTGTCCAATAATGAGTTATAACTCCAATAATGAGTTATAGGTGAAATTCTTAACATGGTTTTCAAATGTGCATAAGGACTGTTTTCAAAATGCGCAGTGATCAATTATTTTTTATATTTCAACAAAGAAACTAGGAATACACACCTAATTTTTTATCAATATTTTTACCAACTAAAAATATGTTTATGACATCCATAATTGAACTTTCATACTTTTCTTTTCAGCTTTACTGGTATTGGAACAGAAACCAAAAGCTAGTATGCTACTGCTACTGTAAAAATTACCTGAAACTTCAAAGGGACTGCAACTAAGTTTTTGAACCTTGATTCTTATAAGACAATGGATAAAGTTTGTAGATTTAATGAATCGAAGTTGTAGTTTTAAGTGAATTGGGTAGATAACAAAATCAGGATTGCATAAATAGGTCATAAGCTTCTTAGAAACTAAAACATATGACCGTGAAAACATTTTTAGTATCTTAAGTTTTTCGTTTTATTTTTTATTTCCTTTTTTTATTTATGAACTACATAACTTCTCAACGGAAGTGTTTTCTTTTATTTGGATCCTTGTTCCCTTGGTAGTCCTTAGTTCTCAAGTGAGTCTTTGACCTTTTTATTATCCTATTCCTACTGCTCTTAAGGTTAGATGATCTCTTATTTCTTGTGATATTTAGTGTTTAAAAGGAACTTTAATCTGGTCATGACCTATTTTGTCATTTTAAGAAATTCTCAAGATCCATTGAGTCCTGCTGCGATGTTCCTAACAAACTAAGAATGTATATTTACAAAATGTATTTTGATGAGTTTTCTGCAGAACCTTGGTCAGCCAAAATTAGAAGATGATCTACCTGAGGGACTTTTATCTGTTTCTCTTTTAAAGCACCAGGTACTTACACCTACTGAAACTATAACATTGTTATTTCCCCCAAATGCTTTCCAAATATTTAGGAAGGTGTCTGAGACATTGCTGGTATGCAGAAAATAGCCTTGGCGTGGATGGTTCAGAAGGAGAAAAGTGTTCATTGTGCAGGTGGGATTCTTGCGGATGATCAGGTTAGACCCAATTGCTCTTCTTATTATTTTACCTTTTACATCACGATACATCTCTTGGAATGCTGTTTCACAATTTTGTGAAGGCTGAGAAACTGTTTTTTTTTTTTTTTTTAACATAAATTTTTTAAACAGGGTCTTGGTAAGACCATATCGATGATCGCCCTTATACAAAAGCAGAGGACTGCACAATCCAAATTTGCTTCTAATGATTCACAGCAGACAAAACCTGAAGCCTTAAATTTAGATGATGATGATGATGATGCAGTTACTGAACTGGATAAAGAAAAACAACTTGCCGAAGATGATCTTAAAAAGGAAAAGGGCCCCAGTACATCAATGCACACATCTGGCAACTCTAGACCGGCAGCAGGTACACTGGTTGTTTGCCCAGCTACTGTTCTTCGGCAGTGGGCTCGTGAGCTAGATGAAAAAGTTACAAGCAGTGCTAAGCTATCTGTTTTAGTTTATCATGGTGGTGCGCGCACAAGAGATCCTTCTGAGCTGGCAAAATATGATGTTGTCCTCACGACATATGCCATTGTAACCAATGAAGTACCAAAACAGTCCATTGCTGCTGATGATGATGGGGAACAAAGGAATCTGGACAAACATGAAATATCTTCAGAATTTTCCCGCAACAAAAGGAAACAGGCAACTAATGCTCGCAGCAAGGGAAAGAAAAAGGCAAAAAAGCTCAAGGATTTTGACTATGATAGTGGCCCACTTGCGAGAGTTCGATGGTTTAGGGTGATACTAGATGAAGCACAAACTATAAAGAATCATAGAACTCAAGTTGCCAGAGCTTGTAGCGGACTTCGAGCCAAAAGAAGGTGGTGTTTATCGGGAACACCTATACAGAATTCAATTGATGATCTATATAGCTACTTTCGGTTCCTTAAATATGACCCGTATTATGTCTACAGCGCCTTCTGTAGCTCGATAAAGTTCCCAATATCTAAAAATGCAACCCATGGATATAAGAAGCTTCAGGCAGTTCTCAAGACTGTACTGCTGCGTCGCACAAAAGGTTAGTTTTGCTATTTGACCTGTCATCTTTATATGGTTCAGCAATCAGCATGCTTGTGCTTACATTACTATCTTGCCTAATTACATCTTATTTTGTTTTTTCTTTTTATTGGGGACTTTGGTGTATGGTCATAAGCTATGTTGCACGGATAATCCCAAGTAAGCGGCATGTAAGATAAGCAGTGTTTATCAGTTCCCGGTATGTTCCATACATAGATTTGCTTGGGTACACGGTGGATTTGTACATGCCTTATCTGGCATTTATCCGACCAAAAAAGTGCCTGTGTAAAAGGCCTTTGGCCCAAACAATTGATCTGATATGAGATGTAAATTGATGGAAAAAGCACAAAAAGCAAAAAAAGAAAGGAAAACATAAACGAATAAAGAGGGTCAGATATGTTGATCTATCAGAAAAAGGAAAAACTAAAGAGGATTAGATCTCTCGATTGAAGGAAAAAAAGGTGGGAGGGAGGCTTGCCGCGCAATCTGAAGATACATTGAGAGAAAGAAGGGAATTAAACCAGGCTACTTGAAATAGGTGCCTTAAACTCTTCCTTCGTCATCATAGGGGTTTAATGATTTCTATTTTTAAAGACAAGATCATTCTTAAACCTTGCATTAAACTTGACAAAGACTATGTTGCAGAACTTCTTTTGACTTAGTTTATTTCTCTTCTTTTGTGCATCATTTTTCAGAAAGGTCATGATCCATCCGCCTTGTGAAGGCACTTTAACTCTTTCTTTTCTTCCCGCATAAATTTCAAAGAGAGGAATGTTGCAACAAATCTAGTAACTCTAGCTTAACAATCTCTCCTTAATCTCCTCTCTACTGAACTCTCTTATCATGCTAAGTGTAATTGTGTGGCTTTGGATGAAAACCAAAATGGTTCTTGCCATGATGATAGCACTTTGGATGGGCTTTTATTTTTTCCATGATGTCAACAATGTGTGCCACACAATACATACAAAAGATGTTCAGTCTCTTTAAGGACAACATATGTGAAGCAGACATGTTTATTTGGTTCATTGCCCGTGACAATTTGTAGCACTTTTCTTTTTTGCATCTTGAATTGCTTGATCCACAGATTTGTAAAATGTAGGATCCTTCGTATTTATCCGTCGAAGCGTCTTGTGAATGCAATAAGGCTGTTCTCGACGATGTTCATGATGCTTTTTTGCTTCTAGTCCAACCAAGTGTTGGTGTAGGCATGCATCCACAATTTGATTCCACAGTGGTTGAAGGTGATTTTGGTTTCATAAAACCATTTGGTCATGTAGTCCATGTTATCCTTCCTTGCCTTCTCGAAATTTGATTCCACAGTAGTTTGCTTTGCTTTAGCAATCCTCGTCAGCTCTTCAGGATTTGGGTAGCAAACCTATCCATTAGTTCTTATGTCTTGATCAAATCAAGTAGGCATTTCTGAGTTTGAAATGTTGACCCATCGATTGTTAGATCGTCCTCTTCATCTTCCCTGATATGCACACTATCCATCAAAGCTAGCACTCTGGATTCCTTGGCTTCCTTTGCCTTGAAATTTTTCTATATCATCTCCCCTTTTTCTTCACCTCTTCAGGAACTATATGACTTTTGTCCTCACTTTCTATTTTCTGTTGTAACAATTATTTATTTGATCTCTTGTGACCTCTTTCTCATGGGATAAATGTGTTTTAATGTAGCTCTTGTCTCGTATTGTGCTGCATAAGTGAATTTTTTTTACTCTTTGTTAGTCCAATTATTCCTACATGGTTGGCCTAAGCACCACTAAGATCAGTTTTCCCTATTTGCAACTTCCTTTTAGGTTATGTCAAGCATTTATTGATGCAGAGCGCTGAACTATTGAGGAAGAAGAAGATTAGGCAATTATAAGAAAGAAACCAATCCCTTAACCAGGAAAAAGAAGTCAAGGGGAAAGAATCAAGAGGGAACTGGCGATCAAAGGCTCTGATACCAAAATTGGTGTTAGAAGCTTTCAAAGAGGAAAGAAAGAATTGAGGAGGGGGGGGGGGGGGGGAAGGAAGCTCTTAACCAGGGAATCCGGAAAAACTGAACTTTAACTAGGGATGATTAGGAAAATAACTCTTAATCTGGAAAAATAAATCTCAATAATCAAAAATAATTTTATTCATCCAAATAGTTTGATATCTAGTACGAAGAATTAATATTTATATATATTAAGCAGATAGTACAGTTTTCAACTGAACTCCTCATAAATGGATAAACCTTCTTTGCTATGTGATCCTATACTTTGATTTCATTCTCATGTTTAAACATTGTTATATACTACTAAAAGTCTAAATGTATAATAATAAGAAGTGGCAGTTTATCCGGTGTTTTATACATATTACATACTGTCATGACTGTTAAAACTACTTGTTCCTAGTTCCTTGTCATTTCTCCCCTAAAGTTCGGTACTTTAATTTACTTACGTAATTGTAATGTTTGCATCTCTTTCATACATACCTTGAGCATATTTTTATGAATTCCTTTGTCCCTCACTATATTTTGCCCCCGACATGCTTGCCTGATTTTGCATACACCCTGAGGTAATTCATTGTTCAATTGCATAACTGTGACAAATATGTGCCTACAAGTGTTGATTGACCTGTTGCTATATGGTATAGGCACGATGATCAATGGAGAGCCAATTATCAATTTACCTCCAAAGTCAATTTTTTTGAAAAAGGTGGATTTTTCTCCAGAAGAGCGATCGTTCTATCTGAGACTGGAAGCAGACTCGCGTCAACAATTCAAGGTGCTTGTTAACTGGACTGTTTTAATATATTTGGCTATTATATCAGGCTGTGCATGTTATGGAGAATTTGTTGATCAAGTTTAATCATATTGAATTTTGTAGAAGTTTCTCATTTTGTATCTTGATTTTGTTGTTTTAATCTGTAGTGCTTTCCTTTTATGCAGTCACTTTATGAAGTGATTTTATATATGTGCCATTATGTTTTTGACATCCTTCATTTTGCATATTGTTCATATATGACCTTGTGTTTTGAATTATTTTGCGAGATATACCCTTTTTTATCATCATTTAATGAAAACTGAATCAAAGACAATTTTCACTGAACTAAGCTATAGTTTTCTTAATATGTAAATTATAAAACAATTTTTCCTTAATTATCTATCTTACAGCTGTATGAGAATGTAGCCATATTCCTTGACTAAACTTCACAGTGACACTGATAAGTCGAGCATTTACTGACTGTCATTGTTCTTAGATAAATGAGTAAGGTGGCAACATTATTCTTTAACATGTAAAAATTAAATTGAACATTGTTTATTTTTCTAAAAATTTGTCATTAATCTGATTTCCATGAAGTGCTGGTAGACAGAAGGATGTATTTGCAAAATAATTCATGCACAGGATGTCATGTTTGTAAACATACAATAGCGAAGGTTTAATATGTAATTTCTCCTAAAAATCAGTGATGCATTTACTAAAATTGTGTTAACAAACTGAGAGAGAATTTCTGCAGGTAATTATTATTTTATTTCTGTTCTGTAATTAATTTGTACAGGCTGTACCGGTATTTTTTGGAATATGAATCTTCTTGGGTTTCCAGTTGGTATTTCCCAGCATACCACCAGTTAATAAGGCAGATATTAACCTTCTCTTCTTGTAAAACTGACTCTTTTCTCACTTCAGATATTAATCCAGCAGATATATTTTTTCTTCTAAAGCTGTCTCCATATAGTAATGTTATTTCCTGCCACTATATAAATCCAGCTGAGGTTCAACATACTAATGTTTCTAAGGATCCTGACATAGTCTTTATTATTTTGAGATTCATTTCAAGAAATGTTGTATCCAGTAAGTTTATTGCATTGTCAGTAGAGTGCCAACTATCAGATTTGGGTTGGATCCTCCTACAGGGTCTTTGTTTTCTATTTATATGTGGGATCCACTTGGGATAAACCAGTAAGAAATATAGGGTTTCTTTCCGGATCCAACCCCAATAATTTTTGTGAATTGAGAGTTCAGATTATCGAAAATTTCTCCAAAGTTTTGAAAGGGAAAGGATGATTTAGATAGAATCTAAACATGATAAAGTTCGATAGGATTTTCCTTGTATGTGTCGTTGTTCTTAGTTTTTCTCAGTCTGCTGTTTTGTTGAACAACTGCTTGGTGCCAAAGCTCCAGGGCCCATGTTTGCTTGGGAATTTTATAGTTATGGTTCACCTCACCCTTTCTCTGTAATCTACTTATTGATAACTTCTTTTTTCACATTTCTGGGCAATATTCAATCATGAACAATCGGAAGATGCCAAATACAGAAATTTCATATTCATTTTAATTTTTACAAAATTTGAAGAATTCTATGCCATTCCGCTGTGGTACTGGATGACACCCTCGATCCATTTTGCAAAGGAATCACTTTTCCTAAACTTTCATCCCCTTTTCTTACGTTACCATTTTATATATTTTATTACACCATGTCATTGGATTAATCTGGGTCCAAGAATATTGTATATGATAAATAATGTAGAATGGAAAGGGGAAGGAGATGAAGAGGGAAAGAACTTAGGGTTTGCAGAAATTTGGGGAAGATAAGGAGATTGATTTTGATTTCATCACTAAGGAGATCTCTCTCCCACTCGGCACATCACCATGCAGAGATTCAACACAATGCAAATAATTGCAATGCAAAATTTAAATTTCTTAAATTAGCTGGACTACCAAGTAACTACAGCACTTGGCCTTTTATAGACCCATGTAAATAGAAGTCTCTCGTCATACCTGATATGGGACTAAATAAAAGCGGAAACAATTCTAGCCTAAAATAATGAGTAAAAGAGTTTAAATAAAAGTAATGACTATTGATTCTCATCAATTCTCCTCGCTTTGAAAAATTCGTCACTGGCGAATGGCGACGGTGTGAATGAAGTCGAGCCAGGTAAGGCTGCACAAAACGAGACATTGGAGTGCGAAAACAAGTCATATTCTCGATGCTGAATACCGGACTGATTCCAAGGTCACCGGGAATATCGAGCTCGTAGGCGCTGGAACCAAACCTTTTCAAAACCTTGTATAGACCACTGCGTCAAGTATGTAGCTTTTTCAAAGTCCCAATAGGAACATCTCTGGGTGCACTTTAATCATCACCTCATCGCCTATTGCAAGTTCCTGCAATCGCTGAGACTCTGCAGCAGATTGATAATTATAATTGTTGAATGTAATTTGTCTTTTTGTGTGAACATGCAACTCATGCAAATGTGGTGCATGTGATTCTGCTGTGACAATGGGTTTAATGCCTATGGGAAGAGGGAGAAGATCGATGGAATTTCTAAGTGTGGTAGTGGACCTATCGACCAGAGCTTTCAGTGAAGATTGGGATCTAGTCACTAGGTAACATGGTGTCTTGTTGTTCTTGTCGGTGACTGTCACCTCCTTGTTGTTCCCCACATTCGATTTGGGCTTCGTAGGTTTCAACACTATTTTTTTCTTTGAATTTAAATTCATAAGTGTTAGAACTACCCAGACTGGTCACATCCAAGTTATACAATTAAGGCCTACCCAACAAAATGTGTGTAGCGTTTATGTCTAAGACATCACACTAAACACGATCCTGGTAGTTAGACATGTGGATAGAGATCTGACAATATTGGGTAATAGAGTGAGCAGTCTTATCAACTCAATTCACGTATATGTGGGTTGTGGTTCAGCCTTGAGACCCATTTTCTCAAGAGCTGTCTTGACAATGATGTTTACACAATTACTCCCATCTTTCAACTTATAATTCTTCCCTCATGTTAATATAGGTGTGGAACATGCTAGATCTACGCCAGTCCTTATCTTTAATACTGTGTGTAAACACCTAACTATACCCAATTGGATACTGAAAACTTAACATCCTCATTAGTATCACTCTCGCTCCCAACTGGCTTATATACTATCGTCTCGAGCCCCTCATCATCTGAATCAGTTTCGTAATTAAAAGGCTCCGAGAGGGACACTGTGCAACAATGTGACCATAGCCTTGACACTTAAAACACTGACTACCGTTAGCATTCTTAGAAGATTCACCTATCACAGATTTACCCTTAGGGTCTCTAGTGGTGTGAGTGTTTGGGTTAGGTTGCTCTCCCGCTTTAGGAACGATCTTGCGCTCTGAAAAAAATCTGAGGGAGGTTTCGATGTCTTAAGCTAACTAGCTTGCCTGCTCAAGGGTCTTTATTTTGTGTAAGTGAATGAACATTGCTCGTTGGATGTCTGACCTCATCTTAGAACTGTACCTAGATATAGCTTGGTAGGAGTCTTCTTGCACCTTACAACGTAGGATTAAGTCATCAAATTCGGTAGTGTAGTCCTGAACTGGCATGTTACCCTGACGAAGGCTGTGCAGTTTATTTGAGAGGCGATGCTTATAGAAATCGGGAAGGTATTTCTCTTTAAATTTCTGTTTCATTTCCTCTCAAGACTATGAAAGCTCCACGCCTATTATACTCTCTCTACTGAGGTCCAATAAATCCTAGCTGACCATGTAAGTGTCATCCTAGCAAATCAAATTCTACTTTCCTCAGTAAATCTATACCAATCAAAGTAGTAATTCAAGTCAGCCATCCAATCACTACAAATCTTTAAGTCAAGAATACCGTCAAATGTGGGAGGATATATCTTAATTCTACGGATTATGTCATCCTGGTCATTCTTACGTCTATTGGTGTTCTCCTTTCGCCTATCATCTCTAGATGTCACCTCTTTGTTTCTGCTTTTCAACCCTTTTACCCTAAATTTTAGGTCTTGAAGCTATTTAAGGATTAGATCTAGTTTGGCCTCCATATTTAGATGATGAGGGGAATAAGTTCTACTACTACGAGGAAGCATGCACTATCTAAAAATGCAAGTGCAGTACACATAATCACACGAATGCAAACAACTTCCTATGTGTCACTAAATGTGTGTAGTGTATGATCAAATTGAAAAATTTCTTATTGGCTTCTAAAATGAATATGTAAAATGAATCCTAAAAGTGAAGATGTCCAAGCATGTAACAAATTAGGCAACTAATAATAGCAACTACACTAACAATCATCACAAATCCACCATAAGTATGCAAGATATCACAATAATGTGAGGCGAGGTTAGAGAGTACCCAAAGGCGCATGAAAAAGCACCGATATCGAGTAGTTGCTTCAAACAAAGTTGCACAGAGATAAGATTTGTTTCTCAAAAGCTTCGAAATCTTCCCAGTGGCTTCGGGACTTAGTTATAGATCCAACGATTCAGACAGAACTCAAATTGGACTTCGAACGGGGCTGAAACAAACTCTGGAAGGTCATTGTGTTGCTACTGGAACAAGACCGCTCAGATCGGAGCTGATGACATCATCTCGGCTTAGGGTCAGCTTGTGTCGGCTCGAGTCGACCTGATGACGTCATCTTTCGAGCTGCAGATGTCAGCTTCGGCTCGCGGCAGCTCGAGTCTGGTTGCGAGCGGGTCAGGTACGAGAACAGTGGCGGGTAAGGTCAACAAGGGCTACAGAGATGACGAAGGCAGAGGGGAAGTCAGTCGATGTTGTTGCCTGAGGTTAGCGATGAAGATTGAGATTTGCTGAGATCTGGCGGTCGACGACGGAGATCTGAGATTGCAGCGTCGTCGATCGGCTAGGGGATCTCGATGGAGATGGTGGCGAGGACGTTGGCTCTTAGTCGACGAGGGTAGGGTGAAGGAGCAGGGGATGGCACGACGATGTTGACGTAGATGGCGGTCGACATTCCTGCAAGTGATGTCAGCGAACTCCCGACGTGAAGACAAGGACGCGATGTCAGCGGCGCAGGCTAAAGATGGCGGCGACTTAATAGGGACATCACACCGATTTCTTTTCACACGTTTCGACGCCGTCTCGTGACAGTCTCTCTTTGGCTATGGTTTTGAGTTATGTTTATTTGTGATGTTCTTTAAATTTTGACTGATTGTTTAATCCATGTGTCATAGTTGTCGGTTTACGTTTGAGTTTGTTTGAGTTAATTTGTGGAGTCTTGATTGAGTCTAGTTGGTTATGTTTTTTTTAGACTTGTATTATTTTTGAGTTTTTTTGTTCAGTACCACAACAATTATGAGGGGAAACTTATCTTTGTAGGAGTCTATTTAGAAAGACTCAATTCAGTGAATAAAGTAATGAATGATTGATTTAAATCTTTGTTTTTCGTATTGATTTGATCTCCTTTTGATTAAGTCAACTGGTGGTGAAGCCCAGATCCGGGTTGCGATCTGTGATCATATCCTCAATTTAAATTTTCAGTTTTGGTCACACATCATTTTAGTATCAGAGCTAAATTTTTGATTCTCCTTCTCTTCCACAAAATTTTCGAACCCTTGTTTTACAAATTTCCCCAATTTTCTTCTCCTCTTTAGTTCAAAGAGAGAAGAAAAGAATTCAAAAAAATAAAATAAGAAAAAAAATAAAAAAATAAAAATACTACTGTTCTGTGAACAGTAACCACGTTATTGTTCACCATCTTCATCACTCAGTTCGTCGTCAACTTATATTACCGACAACTGCCTCCTCTTCATCTCCCTCATCGTTGTTCCCTTCTCCAATCATCACAGCAGATCCTTCGCCTCCATCGGCCCGCCGATCACACCGTCTCTTCTCTTCGCCTCGCCAACTGTATCCATCTACTCCCATGCTCTCCACCTTTGATACCCTCTCCAGCGAGCTCAGAACAACAGCCACCATGACACCCCCGCCACCTCCTCTGTCCAACGTTGACTTCGACATTCTGTCCGTCGTCGAAATCACCTGATGACTCAATCGCCAACACCCCACCATCGCTACCGTTGTAACTTCTTGTATCTGAGCGTTGTTCGTCCTCATTGAGGCAACACAACGTCACCCTCGCCCTCTTGCCAACGTCGACGAGTTCTGCCGCTGCCATCAAGCCCGTATAGCCACCTCCAATGTCGCCGCCATTTCATTTGCGTCTAGCTGTCGCCTTTCGTCCTCGCTCTAGGCTGCTGATGACTCCAGACCACCACGACTTCATCGGAGGCGTTCCCAACGCCTACGGTAGCCGTCGTCGCCGTCCTCAGATCCCATCTCTGCCGCTCGTCGTCATCGTTTCGAGGCCTAGAAATGCTCGGTGAAAAAGAAAGAGTTTGGGTTGTGGGTTTGAAATAACAACCCGCCTCCATCAAACCCGATAAGGGCAAAGCGGGTTTCAACCTGCAACTTAAATTGCAGATCTATTTGGGTCGGATCCAAATTTGCGATTCGAGCCCAACCCCCATCCATAACCGATCCATTAGCCGGCTGGAGTGCTGACATCATTGGCTCCTGCTTACATCAACGACCCCCTTGCTGACGTCAGCGGCTCCACGAGCCAACCAGAGTCGGATCTGAGCCATTTTGAACTGGCTCAACCAAGTCGAGACGTCTTCATCGGCTCAAGTTGCAACTTAACTGAGCCGCACTGTTCATCGACTCAGCGCGGCTCATCCGACTGTGTAACTCAGTCCTGCAACAGCACAGTTTTGTTTCGGAGTCCGTTTCAGGCCCGTTTGGAGTTCGATTCGAGTTTCGTTTGAAGCGATGTAACTGTAGCTGCGTTCCAAAGATACTGAGGTGATTTCATAGCTTTTTGAACAACAGATTCGACCTCCACAAGCCCGTGTTTGGAGCCGGTACTGTTTGTGCAGCCGAAGCACAGTGTTTCAGTCCCTCATTTTCAGTCCGATTTGAGCCTAGTTTGAGCCGCTGAGATTCTTGGGTAATTTTTGAGCTTTATGCATTGATTTTTTGAGTTACTTTTTCATAGGCTTTTACTTTTGTGGCCGATATATATACTGATGGTGATGAAAATGAAGTTGAACGGGATATGTATGCAGTTATCTCGTGTTTTTGGGGTTTTCATGACCGTTATGGATATAAGAAGCGGGAAAATCATCTAAAGAATTCTTCAGTTATTTTTCCTGACATCTGATAGAAGTGCAGTTATGCCCAAATGAGGCTGGTTGGAGAAAATTATGGTGGTGAAAAAATAGTCATAATTTTTGTTGATGTTGGTTTGTCTTGCAAGACCTACTTCGTTCTCGGTATGCTTGCACCTTCTGTTCACTGAGTTTCGGGAGTCTATAAATGGCATCCAGGAGATTTTAGAAGGCATGACAACAAAGTTAACATAGATTCAGAGCCTTCAATCCTTACCGAGTCAAAAGTTGTTGATGAGCTATAGCCAAAAGCTGTTGATGAGCCAGAACCAGAAGTTGATGAGCTAGAGTCAGAAGTTGTTGATGAGCCAAAACTGGAGCCAGAAGTGGAAGAGCCTCTTATTAAGACTTTTGTTGATCTTCCAGTAGAGCTACTATGGAGATATTGTCATTTTCACCAACTATGATGTTTTTCTTATACCTGAGGTCGCCTGACGTGTACAATCCTTTTCAGATCTTTCTACAGGAAACAAGTCACAGGAGATTGGTGCCTTGGTATGTGAGTTAATTTTCAGTGGAGCTGAGTTATGCTGCACGTATTTTGTTCGAGTTACCATCGACTGCAACTGATTTGTTACGAAAGCCAGTTCCACCTTCACCACCTTGGTTAAGTCATGATGCATCAGTGATGATTTCCCGATCATCATCTTGACCTGATTGAGGACCCGATTGTGCTTACCTTGTACCTACCATTACATTCATAGGGGATGAATATTTTCAAGTGGGGGAGATTGATGAGGAATCAAACAGTTCAGATTTAGTAGATTTAAGATTTTATTTAGATTTAGATTTGAGTAGATTTGGTTGAGATTTAAGATTTATTTGAATTATATTTGGGTAGATTTGAGTTTATCAATAATTGCATGTATGGTGCACGTGTTGTAGGCTATATATAGTTATATATTGAATTTTGAAAATAATGATGAATGATTAAAATTTTGTTCCCTATGGAAATTTGTGTTGTTTTGGTTTAATCTCATGGATTGAATCGAATCAGGCGGTGAAGTCAGGATTTGCGTTGCGATTTATGATCATATCTTTCCTTTCCTCGTTTGTTCTTCCCCAATTCACCAAATCCCCAACCATAGACCTAAATTTTCTTTCGTCCTACATCACGATGAGGACGGGGGATAGAGTGGCGGCTGCGGTGGAGGGGATTAGAGTTAGGGTTTTGGGGGAGGTTTTGGGGGAAGTTTTGGAGAAGAAGAAAAGAGGGAGATGATGAACAGTAGGATTTGGGATTTTCGGCTGATTTTTTTTTGTTTTGATTTTTTTTAAGGTAAAGAAGAGAAGGGGAAGAGTATCTATAGTTTTGTGGAACTAGGGTTTTAAAATTTTGTGAAAGTGGAGGCTAGGGTTGTGGAAAGGGAATTTTTTGGGAGGAAGAGAAGATCATGATTTAGCTCTGGTACCAAACAGATGTGGCACGGAAAGAGGAAGGAGATGAAGAGGGAAAAGAAATTAGGGTTTGTTGAAATTTGGTGACGATAAGGGGATAAAGATTGATTTTAGCTTCACCACCAAGGGCATCTCTCTCCCACTCAGCATGTCACCATGCGAAGATCAACACAAAGCAAATAATTGCAATGCAAATTTTAAATTTCTCAAATCAACTGAACTACCAAGTAACTACAACACTTAGAAGTCTCTCGTCTTACCCGATATGGGACTAAAATAAAAGAGGAAAAGAAGTCTGGCCTAAAATAAAGAGTAAAAGAGTCTAAATAAAAGTAATGACTAGAGATTCCCATCAATAAGATTCTTTCTATACAATGCTAAAGGTGGTATACGACAAATTGATTGACATCTCAAGTGGAGTACCAATACAAAATGATGACTCCACTTTGTTATCAATAATTGCATTGTTTACGGAGATGGTTTATTTCCCATGTGTGATACCAGAAAATACATTACAATGTCAGCTTTGCATATCAGTCTTTTCTGTGACATGATTATCATCTTCCCAGTTCTCTGGTCCAAGGTAAATTTGGTAACTTGTGGAATGCAGAGTATAAAGAGATTATAAATGAGCATTAGAGGTGGATTTATAAGTTGTAATGATAAGTAGGAGCACAATGATAAGTAACTTGGTGTTAAGCTCATCCGGAGCAAGTTCTGGCTGGCATGGTGACCCAAATAAATGCTTTATATGCTGTTTTTTGCTGCAGAAATTGTCAATTTTAGCAGCTATTTGCCAAAAATGCTGCAATTGTTGTAATTCCTAGCTGCATTTCACCTAAGCATATGTTGAAACTGGACATCGAACTCCAGCTGCAAATCTGAGCAATCAAACTTCTTATTGGAATATCAGTTGCAGGCTACCAGAGTTCAATTTCCAAGTATCAACCTAAGAACCATGTTTTAAATATCCGATTCCAATATATATCGGCAATATCGTGTTGACAATATTGATACTAAAAACCATTGGCCGATGCCCATACTGAGACTTTAAACCATGTTAAGAACATTTGTTTCTATGATGTAAGAAAATTAATCTTGTTACTTTATTTTACGTCCAAGTTCAGTTCTTTTTCTTTAAATGTAGAATTGTCAGCTGAACCAGAAATCATGTTGCTGCTACAAAGCAAAGCAAAACTGGTTTAAATAAGCTGAGCTAAGAAAGTTACTATTCACTGAAAGTTATAATTATTTCTTATTGTAGATTTTCGGAGCCTAAACTTTCAAAACTTACCATTGTGTCACTGGTTTAATCAAGTGATAATATTCAGCTACAAACTAACTGGTTAATGTTATTTAGTCTTAGCTGCTTCCATATCTACAACTTTTTGATTAGCACTGCTACTCAATATAATGGTGAGAGAAAGAAGAATAAAGCTGATATATATTTCTTATCTTGAGCACATTTTGTTACCGTAAGAGATCTTGAAGCACTTTTGATGCTTCATTTTTGACTGCAGAAATTTGCTGCTGCTGGGACTGTGAAGCAAAACTATGCAAGTATATTGTTGATGCTTTTGCGTCTCCGACAGGCTTGCGATCATCCAGTTCTTGTGAAAGGATATCGCTCAGATGCCGTTGGAGGAGATTCCTTAGATGTGGCTAGAAAGCTACCTAGGGGCATGCTATTCGATTTACTCCATCAGCTGGAAGGGTCGTTGGCAATCTGTCACGTATGCAATGTAAGCTATCTTACCTCAGGCGTGTCTTACTTTCTTCCTATCTTTTCAAGGACACATGCATGCTATTAGTTACATCATTGTAGAGTATTTAGTTTGTCTACTCATGTGAATTCTTGTCAAAACTAAGAAGTGAGACTCCTCATGAGTTTGATGCATATACAAATAACATTTCTTTCTATTCAGTTGAATTTCTGTAGAAATTAGTAAGAAATGAGTTAACTCTGTACTCGAGTGATTTATTCATTTAAATAACATCTTCCATGTGCAAGTGTATAAAAAGTTTCAATATATGTGTTAAGTGGATATTTGATTATCATTAATTCTTTTTGACCATCGTAGTTCTTTCAAATTACCAATTCTCCAAGGCTTAGCTTTATGAGATAAATTGGTGTTCTTAACCTATATGATTCTTGAGCACTTTGGGAATGTGATGAGGAACAGGCTGCTGGGCGAATGAGGGAAGGGAATAGAAAAAGAAACAATGATAGAAGTGGCCTCACATCACATGTGGCCTCACACCATGATAACTATAGCATCACACGACACGAAGATCTCCTGTCACAGAAACAATTTCTGGAAAATATCATACTTATTTTCATTTATCAAGATCACCCTTACATAAACAAGGCTTAAAACCTTTTATAATAATAAATACTTGCTAAAGAAGAAAACTAATTCCTAACATTAGGAGCTAACCTTAATTTAAAGAAATCTAGTTTAACTTAAGGCCTAAGAAAACTATTTGTTAACTTAGGACACAATAAAAATATTTCTAAATCTAATTGGAATTTTAAGAAAGATAAATTGCCTTTATAATTTAAGGCTACAAAATATTGCTTTTCAAATAAACTTGAAGCTTGAAAAAACTAATATAATAATTGGGTTAATGTTGATACTACGGTAACTCGTGGTTCGTTTCCCTCTTTTTCTTTTCTTTTTTTGAATTGAACCTCTTCTTGAATTTTTGTGCTCCAGTAAATCTCACCTGGTTGAGAGAAACTAGACCTCGAGTTTTGAAATGAGATAGAATGTAGAACTTCAACTGAATAAACCGATCATGACATTGCATCAGCAACAAAGAAGTCGACAGAGCGAAACACAAAAGATGGCGGTAAGTAGGTAGTGGGGAATCTGGAATGATGAAGTCGATGATTTTGGCATTGGACATAGACAAGAGGAAGACATCTATCAAAGACTCCGCCTTCTACATTCAAGGCAAGGACCGCATCCATGAATTCCTTTGACTTTGACTCTTTCAATTAGATCGGTTGGAAGATTCTTCACACTGTTCAACTCAAAAATCTGCCTTGAAATTCAAATTTTAGCTTGAAATCCGAATCTGCTCAAACTGTGTTTCTAATTTATGCTCAGACTCGCGCTTTTGATGAGGATCAGGCTCGCGCTTTTGCTCTGGCTCAGACACTGAATCTTGTACTACATCGAGATCTGTTATAGGCTTGGTTATTGATGTGGGCTGGAACTCAAACTTGAATGCTGAAAAATAATGACATCTCTTCGTAGAATGACAAACATCGGACAGAGGTGGAGGATTGTAGTATCTTCTTTATGAGTGGTAAACCATGGGACGAGAGTACCAATCTCTAAGAAAGACTTTTGTAGTGGGGAATCTGGAATGATGAAGTCGATGATTTTTGGCATTGGAACATAGACAAGAGGAAGACATCTATCAAAGACTCCGCCTTCTACATTCAAGGCAAGGACCGCATCCATGAATTCCTTTGACTTTGACTCTTTCAATTAGATCGGTGGAAGATTCTTCACACTGTTCAACTCAAAAATCTGCCTTGAAATTCAAATTTTAGCTTGAAATCCGAATCTGCTCAAACTGTGTTTCTAATTTATGCTCAGACTCGCGCTTTTGATGAGGATCAGGCTCGCGCTTTTGCTCTGGCTCAGACACTGAATCTTGTACTACATCGAGATCTGTTATAGGCTTGGTTATTGATGTGGGCTGGAACTCAAACTTGAATGCTGAAAAATAATGACATCTCTTCGTAGAATGACAAACATCGGACAGAGGTGGAGGATTGTAGTATCTTCTTTATGAGTGGTAAACCATGGGACGAGAGTACCAATCTCTAAGAAAGACTTTTATATGGGTCCATGAATGAATCTTGGAGTAATTTCTCAACGAGCAATCTTCAACTTCGTTGAATCTACACTTTGCATATAAATACATTTGCACATCCAACATATCATAATCCTTGTTTTAAATATCAGCTGAGTCAGCTGAGATATTGTCTGATATCTCTTTTTTTGCCTGCTGTCGATACGATATGGGGAAATCGTTCGCCATATCGTTTGCAGCAAAAAAAACGGCCAATATTTGAAATATCGGTCGATAAGTTGCCCGATATGAAATAACTTATTTATTGCACGACTGCGTGCAAATGTACATTGTTTTTTTACTGTCTTTGCTTGCATATTACATCATTTTTATTAGGGAGATGATATCTATGACACTAAATCAACTTTTTGTTATCAATATTTCATTATATATAGTGTCTAATATGAACGCCTGATATGCACGCGTATCTCCCATATCTGCCCCAATATCCGATATGAAAAACCCCCATCCGAAACTATCCCGATATCTGATGTTAAGAACCTTGATCATAATGAGAAAATAACCCTTCCAAATTATCCATCCAATTTTCATAGCCATATGAATCATCAAAACCCCAAAAATAAGGTGTTTTCCATGATTTGCAAAGGGGAAAACTTACAAAAAAGAGTCGAGGAGCTAAATTACAAGTATCTTAAAAAGATTATAAGTAGATCTCCTCAGAGATTCTGGAGAAGTGTGCCGATAGGAGTCTGGTAAGCGCCGCGACCACTTTGCCCCTTTGACGATGCGAGCGATGAGATTCCCTTCACGCCTGGTTCGGGGAATCAGAGAATAGAAGGTTGGTAGAACCCTCTTGTTACTTTTCAAAACCGCCTTCAATTAGGAATTCCTTCTCGCCTGGTTTCGGAGATTACTTGAGAAGAAGGTATTAGGGTATCAACA
>JAVJIF010018631.1:0-72093 GCA_038442645.1 Agave tequilana
ACACAGTCTTCATCTTCTTGAAGTCTTCACTTGAAGGCTTCTCATCTTCTTCACTTGGTCCAAAGCTTGATCCAAAAGTTCCTTGGATCACACCGTGCTAGCTCCAATCTTGACATTTTATCCTTTGTTGAGCTATGCACCTACTAAGATCTTGATAATGAATCTGTCACTAATTAACACAAGATCATTAGTAACCATAACTTCATGAGTTGATCATCATCAAAACTAGGGTGATAGGCCTTTGGGCCAACATATGCTAGGCTGACTTAGTTCTTAATGACAATTATTTTTCAATTGGTATCTTATACAAGTTTATGCATGATTTTTATTGGTATTTTCATAAGGGGGAGAAAATTCATATTCTATCTTTCAATTGGTATCTTTCAATCGATTTATTCTCAATTGATATCTTACTCTCATTCTTTATGATGAAAAATACTTTGTTTTGGTATATGCTAACTTTTTCAATATTGGTATCACATTTCATTTTAAATTGGTATTTATATTGATATGAGTTATGCTTACCTAAATCAAATTGGTTTTTACTTTCATTGGTATCAAAAACTTTCAAGACATTTTTTTGGTATCAAATTACATTGAAATTGATTGTTACTTTCAATTGGTATCAAGATTTCCTTTATATATCTTTCAATTGGTATCAAAATATACAATGTGTCATTTTCTATTGATATCAAAATTTATAAGACTTTGATATTTTCCAATTGGTATCTTTTAATATCTTATATTGTTGTTTACTTTCAATTGGTATCTTTAAATGTTTGTTTATTTTCAAGTGGTATCATAAATTGGTATGATGATGTTTCAATGTATTCTTTATCATAAATTGATATTTTTTCAATTGGTATCATAATATTTGGATTGTATTGCTTTATGCAATGGAAGCTTAACATCTTCTCTATATATAGATTCATGTTGAGTGTATTTCATATTGACGTAATTGACCTTTCTTTGGTATGTAGTACACGTGTGTAGTAGGAGCTTCATATCTCCTTTATACATTGCATATTATGCTTTATGTAGTTAGGGTTAGTCATCTCTCTTCATATAAATGCATGTATGTAAGGGGAGTTAACTTAACGTCTCTCCTCTTCATGAATATATGTCGCATATATATATCTTTATTATTTGATTTGTTTCACCCCTTTATTGATGATTGACAAAAGGGGGAGAGAAATTCAGAGATGATTTGAGTTTATATGCATGTTTAGAAAAGGGGGAGATGACATTGAATCGTATATACATTATTACTTGCAATTGATATCATATATCATGTTATTTTTACAATTGGTATTGAGCATATATGTTTTGTTTATGCAAAAGGGGAGAAGCATTCTTCACTTATCCATATTTGTGTTAAGCATTTATTGCATATCTTTCTATTTATTGCCGATGCATGAGTTAAGGGGGAGCTTCTATGAAGCTTAACTTTAATCCATGCATATATAACTCCATGAGTTTCGTCATCATCAAAAAGGGGAGATTGTTAGTCCAGAGGCACTTCCTCTAGTTTTGATGATGATTAACTCATGTAGTTATAGTTTACTAATAACCTTGTGATATTTAGTTTCAGATATTTGATCAAGATTTTAGTAGTTGATTAGCTCACCAAAGGTGTTTTAGAGCTTTCACATGTTGATTCAAGAGCTTGGACATCAAGATCGCATCTAGTACTCGGTTAGAGTCAAGCTCATTGGATCGCGTTTGTATCGAGTCAACTTGGAGAAAGAGTTCTACAAGAAGACTTCGGTTTGTGTTTTAGTTTAGTGTTTAGATCATTGTAAAGATTAGATAGTGTTGATATGCTCAAGTTCACATACACACACAAGTTTTAAAATTTATTGGTTTTGGTTTTTGGTTTAATCGATTTTGGATTTCATGTCAAAACATAGATATATATATCCTTTATTTTATTGGATTCTATCAATATGCAATATGCTTCAAATGTTGTTTCAATATCATATTTTTGTATTTATACATTTTTGAAAAAATCGGATTTTCATTTCAAAATCCAAGTTTTTGGAAATACGACTTTGGTTTAAAGGTAAATTTCAAAATCACAAAATGGTTCAAATAATTTGTAATATGTGTTGAATTTTAATCACACATATTTATATTTCAAAGATCATTAAAGAACTTATTTTTTGTGGAATTTATGTGTATTTTATGGGATTTTTAGAAGGTAAAAAAAATCAAGTTTTTAATCCATTAGACTTTGTGACCTGGCTGTTTGCTGGTCGACCAAGTCAGACGTCGGTCGATCGGTCCGATCGACCGATGTGCACAGACGTGTGAAAAACACCTAGAGGGGGGGTGAATAGGTGTAATTGCTAATCTAAGAAACTCAATGCAAACTAAGTGCGCTAAATGCGGAAGCTAATGCAAATTATGCACAAACTAATACAATACAACAAGTGTAGCCGAATTCCCCTTGCGAGGCTCTGGACTAACTCCTCTTGATTCCCCTTGAAATGGGTTGAGGTGCTATGTGAAGCTCTTGTTGGATGAGTATAAGTTAGGCACACACACACAAGCAATCCAAGCAATATGAAATATGTGCACACACAATCAAGCCAAGTAATCAAGGATAAATTACAATATGAAAGATGCAAGGCAACACAAGCAATGTATAAGATATGTATGCAATGAATGAATGATGCTTGCACAAAGTAAAGAGAGTAAGGGTTAGAGAGACAATGGATCAAACGCTAACACAAAGATTTGTTTCGAGGTTCGAGTACCCAACTCTACATCCCCGCCTACACCACCGTGTAGGATTTCCCAATCCACTATAGGAGTACCAAACTCCTCTCTCAACCTTACAAAGCCACCGAGGCTATACAACCACAATCCACCTCTACCGAAGAGGGATACGGCCCGTAGCCAACTACAACAACCACCTCTACCTAAGAGGCTCACAACAAACTCAATCACCTCTACCAAAGAGGGATCCAAACCAATACCACTCCGATCACCTCTACCGAAGAGGGATTCACAAATAAAAGGAGGGTTACAACACAAGAGGTTTACAACAACAACCTCAAACACTTCTCTTTTCTCTTTTTCCACAAAAACAAGATCCTAATAGTTTAGGATAGAAGATATGGCTCAGTGTGGAAACTAAGTGTTTTTGGAAACAAGCAACAAAGAAAAACTACTTGGGAAATCTCTTGTAAAAGATAGAAAATGCAAGATCAAATCAAAATCCAAAACCTACTTTTCTTTGATTTTCCAAAAACCCAAAACGATAAAGATGAGAAGTATAAAGCCCAAAAACTTCTTTTTAAAAACTCTTTTAAACTCTTCAGAAAACTAGAAATTTTTCTCTTAAAAACCTTAGCTAAAATCCCCAAAGAGATGGGGTTTATATAGGCCAAACAGAAAACTAGCCGTTAGAGCTGAGCTGGCAGCTCTGACAGGCGTCGGTCGACCGGCCCGGTCGACCGCCAACGGTCAGAAAAGTGACCGTTGGGCACTAGCGGTCGACCGGCCCGGTCGACGAAACATCCTGAGAGTTGAACTCTCAACTCGGTCGACCGGTCCGGTCGACCGACTACAATGTGTAGCCAGCGTGCACGTCTGTGCACATCGGTCGACCGACCCGGTCGACCGGCCACTTGGTGCGGTCGACCGGTCCGGTCGACCGAACTGGCCTGGCAGGCACAGTGCAGAACTGCACAGATACGGGATTTGAAAATAGGTCTTTTCACTCAATAAAAATCCCATAAATTCACAGTAAATCCACTAAATAGTTTTAATCACAATAAAAACTGTTTTTCTAAAATATGTTTTTCTAAAACTTATTTTTCCATACTTCACAAAGTACAAAAACAAGATATTTTGAACTTATTAAAGCATAATGTGTATGGATATGATCCACTACACAATCATAATGAAATATCTATGTTTTTGATATCTAGCATATAACAAGGTTTTGGTTTAAAGGATATGCATGATAGAAATACCAAAAACCAACTCTTGTATTTTTATCATAACAAAACTTGTATTTATCATACTAGATTTTTCCAAAACATGAATAGGATAGTCAAAATAAGTTTGTCTATAAGTTAAGCATGTATGTATAAATAGAAACATCTACTATACATATAATCTTGAAAACTTGTTTTGATCAAACTATTCATGAAAACCAAATATCAAATCATAAACGTGTGTGTTTTGTGCACTTGAGCATATCAACTAAACTAAGCTTTACAAATGGATCTAAAACTCTATCTAAACTAGGATACCTAAGTCTTCTTGACGATCTTCATCTTCAAGTAGACTCGGTCCAAACTCCGTGATTCTCCAAGTGCAAAGGTATGATCTTAAGCTTTGGCACCGGATCATCATGAATAGCTTCTAATCATCTTGTTGAAGCTAATCACCAACTAATATCCTGTTAATGATCTGAAACTTAGAAACACAAGAATATTAGTAAACATAACTACATGAGTGTTGATCATCATCAAAACTAGAGTGGAAGGCCATTGGGCCAACAATCTCCCCCTTTTTGATGATGACAAAACTCATGGAGTTATATATGCATGGATTAAAGTTAAGCTTCAAAGAAGCTCCCCCTTAACTCATGCATAGGGATAAACAATAAATATATGCAATGAATATTAAACATGAAACATGCATATGCATAAACAATAAATGGTTCTAGATATCAAATGGAATATTCAAAACAAAATAAGCTCTAGATACCAATTACAAAGCAAACTCTATAAATCAATTAAACTTAATATTCTTGAGATTAAAACATAATATATGCATAAACATAAGCATGCATATAAAACTTCATAAATCTTTCTCCCCCTTTTTGTCAATCATCAACAAGGGGTAATCAAAACCATAAATAAAACGAGGGTAAAAATCTTTCTTCCCCTTTATGTCAATCAAAACAATGCAAACAATGTTCTCCCCCTTTTTGTCTAAAACAAAAAAATCAATAAGGGGTGACTACAAACATGATATCAATTAAAAAATATGTCAATGAAGCATCTTGATACCAATAAATAAGGATCAATATATGTTATATGCTATATACATTCATGAAGAGGAAGACGCTAAGTTAGCTTCCCTACACATATGCATTACATGAAGAAGGGATGACAAGCCCACATTCACATAAACATATTATGTATGCATAAGAGGAGATGTGAAGCTCCCCCTACACACGTATATCATATAAAGAAGAGTTGTCAAGCTCCTCAATTTATAATATACTCAACATGAATCTATATGTAAGAGAGATGTTAAGCTCTCCTTGCATATAGGAAATACAAATCAAAACTTTGAATATTTTCTTTAAACAAAATTTTGAAAATACCAATTGTAATTAAACATAACAAATTACCAATTGTAAAACAACATAACAAATTTTGAATGTCTAAACACAAATTTTGATACCAATTGTAAGAATATATTTCATTTTGAAAATATATAAACAAATTTGATGTTGATATCATATGTTCAAAATAACAACTTTTAATCATAAAGAGTGGGAGTACAAATACCAATTGAAATACAAAATCAAATTTTCTCTCCCTTTATGAAAAACAAACTAAAGCTATGCATAGTCTTGATAACAATTTAAAAGTAATCAATTTAAACAAAATTGAAACTCAAGCACTAGCATAAACACAAACATATATGTATGAAAGATAGATACCAATAGAAATTGATATACTTGGAATTTAAAGCATACATACATATAAAACATATATGAGTATACAAGAAGATCAAAATGATACCAATTGAAAGAGTTCAATGATACCAATTGACATAACAATAAGTTCAAGTGTATACATCATATTATCTACCACCCAATCATAATTCAAGTTTTAAAGATTTTCAATTTAGGGCATACATGAACATGATCTCCTATCCTACCGCCCTTGAAGGTAGGGGTTTTCAAAGATAGATTTGAAAATATAGTTTTGTTTGAAAATCACTACCAAATGAAGAACACCGCAACTAGTTAAATGGAAAATTTGTTAACTAGCACGAAATCCTTCAAGCAAGGTATAAAACACAATTGTTTTTCATAAACATGGAAATTCACATCATATCAAACACTCAAGTTCAATTAGGCATAAATAAGACTCATGAAAACAAAACATGAGCAATAGATATGAGTGTACAAATAATATGTGAAGATCATAATCATGAAAATATTTCATTAAGCTCAATTATTCTTTAAAACACGAAATCATCAAAACTATCTAATCTTCAAGGCATATGTATGTCTAATACAAACTAACGTATACATACATATCCAAAACATAAAGAGTCCACAAGATATATGCATGAAGGCACGTGGCTCAAAAAGGATACTCATGTATAGTCAATAATTTGGATAAGATAGACATATACATGAAGTTAAATATTGAACACATGAAAAACATGAAAATCATGATAAGCTAAATTTTCATCAAGGCAATTTTCATTTCAAGGTATATGTATGAATTGTCAACACAAGAAGTATACATACATATCCCTAAACACAATTGAGTCCATAAATAGATTTACATGGAAGGCAAATGACTCAAGAGGTATACATGTATATCTTAATTTTTTGGCAAAATAAACATATACATGAAATCAAAACTCATATAAATCCAAAAATATGAATACAAGTCTAAAATGTATGGATCATCAAAACTAGACTATACTAGCACATCTAATGGTTCAAATAAGCAATCAAGCCCAAACATATATAGATTTATTTGTAGCCCACTCTATGTACAAGTATATAACTAGTCTTAATGAAATTAACATCTAAACATATATTCAAACATGAAGCATCAAAACACAAAATAAATCATCATGATAAAACTAAAACATGATTATTATGTAAATTCACATGTATTAGATTCATGATGTACATTATAGCTTAAACATAAGTGAGAACACTAAGTATGGGTTCATATAAGCATATGTGTCTCAAATACTATACATGTATGTCAAGGATCTAATAAACATGGAATGAACATACTAATCCATAGACATCAAAAACATGCTACAAACATTAAAACATGGAAAGCATGTAAACAATAAATGGGAGTAAAGGATTGTTACCAAAACCGAAGAAGCAACTCTCCTTGTCTCCAAAACATGGTGGTCATCTCCACCAAATCTTCCCTTGAAAGTGATGCATCCAATAGATTTCCTTTAAGTCCGGAACGCATCCACTCCAAGTGTCATCACTCTCACGTCATGTGAGAGCCCACACCTACATTAAACAAAGGAGGGGTGGTCTTTGGTACCCATATCTTCTTGGGTCCATGGGGTTAGTACCTTCTCTAACCCAAACAAACTTCTTTGCTAAATTATCAATATTTAATTTATCAAAACAAAATTTAGCAAGGTGGCCCTTACGTCCACAATGTGTACATGTGTACACATGAGCATACATATGGTGATGGGTGTGTCCGTGAGGAGCATGTGTATGCCGTGAAGGGTGTGCATGCATAAATGATGGAACTTGTTTCTTTCGAACCAAGGTTTCCAACCGTGAGTGGTTCATGGCACATTGGCTCATAGTGGAGCCCAAACATCTACTCTCTTCTTTAACATACAAATATCATCAATAATTTTAGAAGAAGAGGTACATGCATTAGGTAGACTAGATGAAGAAGCTACACTAGCATGGCAAACATGTGCATCAATTTTATTTTGCAAAACAATATTCTTATCTAAACAAACATTCAACTCATTTGAAATAGAAATGATTTTGTTTTTCAAAGCAACATTCTCTTTTAAAACAAAATCAACTTTAGAAGACAAATTTTCATTTTTCTTCAAAAGAGTTTCACAATCATTTTTAGACTTTAAAATTTATTTTCTTTTAAAGCAAGTTCCAATTGAGATCTCAATGAATCCCTTTCATTATAGACCTCAACCTTTTCTTGCAAAACACAATCAAGTCTAGAATGCAAATACTTATTTTCTTTTCAATTTCTAGACTTTTCTTTTTCAAAATCTTATATTTTTCAATTAGTTTTTCACAAACAATAGATAGTTCTTCATTCAAGCATGGGGATCAACAATATCATCACATGAAGAACTAGCATCATAATCACTATCTAGGTGGGATTCCGAATGTACCTCAAGAGAGTCATTCCCTTGGACCATGAAGCATTGAGAATCAGATTCTCCACTAGATTCCTCTTCTTGGATCGGCAATTGAAGCTTGGAGTGGTGGTGGTTGTCAATTTGTTCCACACTGCAAAGGCGGAATCAAAGTTAGAAACACATAAAAGATAATTTTTAGGAAGTGTGCTTCTAATAGCCTCTAGGGCTTGTGCATTGGCCCCTATATGATTACCATCACCAGATAACATCTCTTGGTGGCGGCAAGGAAGACATGCAAACCTAGGGTCTTTAGGTACATGGACATCCTATACTTCCAAACATCAATGTTGGAAGGGTCAAAGCTAGGAGGGGTCATGAAGTCCATGGTAAACTATATATGAATGTGCAAACAAACAAATGCAAATGAGATTAGCAAGCAAATGGATCACTCCTAGGATGTTAAGCCTAAGTATCAGGAGCACTAGCTCTGATACCAATTGAAAAACACCTAGAGGGGGGGTGAATAGGTGTAATTGCTAATCTAAGAAACTCAATGCAAACTAAGTGCGCTAAATGCGGAAGCTAATGCAAATTATGCACAAACTAATACAATACAACAAGTGTAGCCGAATTCCCCTTGCGAGGCTCTGGACTAACTCCTCTTGATTCCCCTTGAAATGGGTTGAGGTGCTATGTGAAGCTCTTGTTGGATGAGTATAAGTTAGGCACACACACACAAGCAATCCAAGCAATATGAAATATGTGCACACACAATCAAGCCAAGCAATCAAGGATAAATTACAATATGAAGATGCAAGGCAACACAAGCAATGTATAAGATATGTATGCAATGAATGAATGATGCTTGCACAAAGTAAAGAGAGTAAGGGTTAGAGAGACAATGGATCAAACGCTAACACAAAGATTTGTTTCGAGGTTCGAGTACCCAACTCTACATCCCCGCCTACACCACCGTGTAGGATTTTCCAATCCACTATAGGAGTACCAAACTCCTCTCTCAACCTTACAAAGCCACCGAGGCTATACAACCACAATCCACCTCTACCGAAGAGGGATACGGCCCGTAGCCAACTACAACAACCACCTCTACCTAAGAGGCTCACAACAAACTCAATCACCTCTACCAAAGAGGGATCCAAACCAATACCACTCCGATCACCTCTACCGAAGAGGGATTCACAAATAAAAGGAGGGTTACAACACAGAGGTTTACAACAACAACCTCAAACACTTCTCTTTTCTCTTTTTCCACAAAAATAAGATCCTAATAGTTTAGGATAGAAGATATGGCTCAAGTGTGGAAACTAAGTGTTTTTGGAAACAAGCAACAAAGAAAAACTACTTGGGAAATCTCTTGTAAAAGATAGAAAATGCAAGATCAAATCAAAATCCCAAAACCTAGTTTTCTTTGATTTTTCAAAACCCAAAACGATAAAGATGAGAAGTATAAAGCCCAAAAACTTCTTTTTAAAAACTCTTTTAAACTCTTCAGAAAACCAGAAATTTTTCTCTTAAAAACTTAGCTAAAATCCCCAAAGAGATGGGGTTTATATAGGCCAAACAGAAAACTAGCCGTTAGAGCTGAGCTGGCAGCTCTGACAGGCGTCGGTCGACCGGCCCGGTCGACCGCCAACGGTCAGAAAAGTGACCGTTGGGCACTAGCGGTCGACCGGCCCGGTCGACCGAAACATCCTGAGAGTTGAACTCTCAACTCGGTCGACCGGTCCGGTCGACCGACTACAATGTGTAGCCAGCGTGCACGTCTGTGCACATCGGTCGACCGACCCGGTCGACCGGCCACTTGGTGCGGTCGACCGGTCCGGTCGACCGAACTGGCCTGGCAGGCACAGTGCAGAACTGCACAGATACGGGATTTGAAAATAGGTCTTTTCACTCAATAAAAATCCCATAAATTCACAGTAAATCCACTAAATAGTTTTAATCACAATAAAAACTGTTTTTCTAAAAATATGTTTTTCTAAAACTTATTTTTCCATAACTTCACAAAGTACAAAAACAAGATATTTTGAACTTATTAAAGCATAATGTGTATGGATATGATCCACTACACAATCATAATGAAATATCTATGTTTTTGATATCTAGCATATAACAAGGTTTTGGTTTAAAGGATATGCATGATAGAAATACCAAAAACCAACTCTTGTATTTTTATCATAAACAAAACTTGTATTTTATCATACTAGATTTTTCCAAAACATGAATAGGATAGTCAAAATAAGTTTGTCTATAAGTTAAGCATGTATGTATAAATAGAAAACATCTACTATACATATAAATCTTGAAAACTTGTTTTGATCAAACTATTCATGAAAACCAAATATCAAATCATAAAACGTATGTGTTTTGTGCACTTGAGCATATCAACTAAACTAAGCTTTACAAATGGATCTAAAACTCTATCTAAACTAGGATACCTAAGTCTTCTTGACGATCTTCATCTTCAAGTAGACTCGGTCCAAACTCCGTGATTCTCCAAGTGCAAAGGTATGATCTTTAAGCTTTGGCACCGGAATCATCATGAATAGCTTCTAATCATCTTGTTGAAGCTAATCACCAACCTAATATCCTGTTAATGATCTGAAACTTAGAAACACAAGAATATTAGTAAACATAACTATATGAGTGTTGATCATCATCAAAACTAGAGTGGAAGGCCATTGGGCCAACAATCTCCCCCTTTTTGATGATGACAAAACTCATGGAGTTATATATGCATGGATTAAGTTAAGCTTCAAAGAAGCTCCCCTTAACTCATGCATAGGGATAAACAATAAATATATGCAATGAATATTAAACATGAAACATGCATATGCATAAACAATAAATGGTTCTAGATATCAAATGGAATATTCAAAACAAATAAGCTCTAGATACCAATTACAAAGCAAACTCTATAAATCAATTAAACTTAATATTCTTGAGATTAAAACATAATATATGCATAAACATAAGCATGCATATAAAACTTCATAAATCTTTCTCCCCCTTTTTGTCAATCATCAACAAAGGGGTAATCAAAACCATAAATAAAACGAGGGGTAAAAATCTTTCTTCCCCTTTATGTCAATCAAAACAATGCAAACAATGTTCTCCCCCTTTTTGTCTAAAACAAAAAAATCAATAAGGGGTGACTACAAACATGATATCAATTAAAAAATATGTCAATGAAGCATCTTGATACCAATAAATAAGGATCAATATATGTTATATGCTATATACATTCATGAAGAGGAAGACGCTAAGTTAGCTTCCCTACACATATGCATTACATGAAGAAGGGATGACAAGCCCCAATTCACATAACACATATTATGTAATGCATAAGAGGAGATGTGAAGCTCCCCCTACACACGTATATCATATAAAGAAGAGTTGTCAAGCTCCTCAATTTATAATATACTCAACATGAATCTATATGTAAGAGAGATGTTAAGCTCTCCTTGCATATAGGAAATACAAATCAAAACTTTGAATATTTTCTTTAAACAAAATTTTGAAAATACCAATTGTAATTAAACATAACAAATTACCAATTGTAAAATAACATAACAAATTTTGAATGTCTAAACACAATTTTGATACCAATTGTAAGAATATATTTCATTTTGAAAATATATAAACAAATTTGATGTTGATATCATATGTTCAAAATAACAACTTTTAATCATAAAGAGTGGGAGTACAAATACCAATTGAAATACAAAATCAAATTTTCTCCCCCCTTTATGAAAAACAACTAAAGACATGCATAGTCTTGATAACAATTTAAAAGTAATCAATTTAAACAAAATTGAAACTCAAGCACTAGCATAAACACAAACATATATATGTATGAAAGATAGATACCAATAGAAATTGATATACTTGGAATTTAAAGCATACATACATACAAAACATATATGAGTATACAAGAAGATCAAAATGATACCAATTGAAAGAGTTCAATGATACCAATTGACATAACAATAAGTTCAAGTGTATACATCATATTATCTACCACCCAATCATAATTCAAGTTTTAAAGATTTTCAATTTAGGGCATACATGAACATGATCTCCCATCCTACCGCCCTTGAAGGTAGGGGTTTTCAAAGATAGATTTGAAAATATAGTTTTATTTGAAAATCACTACCAAAATGAAGAACACCGCAACTAGTTAAATGGAAAATTTGTTAACTAGCACGAAATCCTTCAAGCAAGGTATAAAACACAATTGTTTTTCATAAACATGGAAATTCACATCATATCAAACACTCAAGTTCAATTAGGCATAAATAAGACTCATGAAAACAAAACATGAGCAATAGATATGAGTGTACAAATAATATGTGAAGATCATAATCATGAAAAATATTTCATTAAGCTCAATTATTCTTTAAAACACGAAATCATCAAAACTATCTAATCTTCAAGGCATATGTATGTCTAATACAAACTAACGTATACATACATATCCAAAACATAAAGAGTCCACAAGATATATGCATGAAGGCACGTGGCTCAAAAAGGATACTCATGTATAGTCAATAATTTGGATAAGATAGACATATACATGAAGTTAAATATTGAACACATGAAAAACATGAAAATCATGATAAGCTAAATTTTCATCAAGGCAATTTTCATTTCAAGGTATATGTATGAATTGTCAACACAAGAAGTATACATACATATCCCTAAACACAATTGAGTCCATAAATAGATTTACATGGAAGGCAAATGACTCAAGAGGTATACATGTATATCTTAATTTTTTGGCAAAATAAACATATACATGAAATCAAAACTCATATAAATCCAAAAATATGAATACAAGTCTAAAATGTATGGATCATCAAAACTAGACTATACTAGCACATCTAATGGGTTCAAATAAGCAATCAAGCCCAAACATATATAGATTTATTTGTAGCCCACTCTATGTACAAGTATATAACTAGTCTTAATGAAAATTAACATCTAAACATATATTCAAAACATGAAGCATCAAAAACAAAATAAATCATCATGATAAAACTAAAACATGATTATTATGTAAATTCACATGTATTAGATTCATGATGTACATTATAGCTTAAACATAAGTGAGAACACTAAGTATGGGTTCATATAAGCATATGTGTCTCAAATACTATACATGTATGTCAAGGATCTAATAAACATGGAATGAACATACTAATCCATAGACATCAAAAACATGCTACAAACATTAAACATGGAAAGCATGTAAACAATAAATGGGAGTAAAGGATTGTTACCAAAACCGAAGAAGCAACTCTCCTTGTCTCCAAAACATGGTGGTCATCTCCACCAAATCTTCCCTTGAAAGTGATGCATCCAATAGATTTCCTTTAAGTCCGGAACGCATCCACTCCAAGGTGTCATCACTCTCACGTCATGTGAGAGCCCACACCTACATTAAACAAAGGAGGGGTGGTCTTTGGTACCCATATCTTCTTGGGTCCATGGGGGTTAGTACCTTCTCTAACCCAAACAAACTTCTTTGCTAAATTATCAATATTTAATCTATCAAAACAAAATTTAGCAAGGTGGCCCTACGTCCACAATGTGTACATGTGTACACATGAGCATACATATGGTGATGGGTGTGTCCGTGAGGAGCATGTGTATGCCGTGAAGGGTGTGCATGCATAAATGATGGAACTTGTTTCTTTCGAACCAAGGTTTCCAACCGTGAGTGGTTCATGGCACATTGGCTCATAGTGGAGCCCAAACAATCTACTCTCTTCTTTAACATACAAATATCATCAATAATTTTAGAAGAAGAGGTACATGCATTAGGTAGACTAGATGAAGAAGCTACACTAGCATGGCAAACATGTGCATCAATTTTATTTTGCAAAACAATATTCTTATCTAAACAAACATTCAACTCATTTGAAATAGAAATGATTTTGTTTTTCAAAGCAACATTCTCTTTTAAAACAAAATCAACTTTAGAAGACAATTTTCATTTTTCTTCAAAAGAGTTTCACAATCATTTTTAGACTTTAAAAATTTATTTTCTTTTAAAGCAAGTTCCAATTGAGATCTCAATGAATCCCTTTCATTATAGACCTCAATCTTTTCTTGCAAAACACAATCAAGTTTAGAATGCAAACACTTATTTTCTTTTTCAATTTCTAGACTTTTCTTTTTCAAATCTTATATTTTTCAATTAGTTTTTCACAAACAATAGATAGTTCTTCATTCAAAGCATGGGGATCAACAATATCATCACATGAAGAACTAGCATCATAATCACTATCTAGGTGGGATTCCGAATGTACCTCAAGGGAGTAATTCCCTTGGACCATGAAGCATTGAGAATCGGATTCTCCACTAGATTCCTCTTCTTGGATCGGCAATTGAAGCTTGGAGGTGGTGGTGGCTGTCAATTTGTTCCACACTGCAAAGGCGGAATCAAAGTTAGAAACACATAAAAGATAATCTTTAGGAAGTGTGCTTCTAATAGCCTCTAGGGCTTGTGCATTGGCCCCTATATGATTACCATCACCAAGATAACATCTCTTGGTGGCGGCAAGGAAGACATGCAAACCTAGGGTCTTTAGGTACATGGACATCCTATACTTCCAAACATCAATGTTGGAAGGGTCAAAGCTAGGAGGGGTCATGAAGTCCATGGTAAACTATATATGAATGTGCAAACAAACAAATGCAAATGAGATTAGCAAGCAAATGGATCACTCCTAGGATGTTAAGCCTAAGTATCAGGAGCACTACCTCTGATACCAATTGAAAAACACCTAGAGGGGGTGAATAGGTGTAATTGCTAATCTAAGAAACTCAATGCAAACTAAGTGCGCTAAATGCGGAAGCTAATGCAAATTATGCACAAACTAATACAATACAATAAGTGTAGCCGAATTCCCCTTGCGAGGCTCTGGACTAACTTCTCTTGATTCCCCTTGAAATGGGTTGAGGTGCTATGTGAAGCTCTTGTTGGATGAGTATAAGTTAGGCACACACACACAAGCAATCCAAGCAATATGAAATATGTGCACACACAATCAAGCCAAGCAATCAAGGATAAATTACAATATGAAAGATGCAAGGCAACACAAGCAATGTATAAGATATGTATGCAATGAATGAATGATGCTTGCACAAAGTAAAGAGAGTAAGGGTTAGAGAGACAATGGATCAAACGCTAACACAAAGATTTGTTTCGAGGTTCGAGTACCCAACTCTACATCTCCGCCTACACCACCGTGTAGGATTTTCCAATCCACTATAGGAGTACCAAACTCCTCTCTCAACCTTACAAAGCCACCGAGGCTATACAACCACAATCCACCTCTACCGAAGAGGGATACGGCCCGTAGCCAACTACAACAACCACCTCTACCTAAGAGGCTCACAACAAACTCAATCACCTCTACCAAAGAGGGATCCAAACCAATACCACTCCGATCACCTCTACCGAAGAGGGATTCACAAATAAAAGGAGGGTTACAACACAAGAGGTTTACAACAACAACCTCAAACACTTCTCTTTTCTCTTTTTCCACAAAAACAAGATCCTAATAGTTTAGGATAGAAGATATGGCTCAAGTGTGGAAACTAAGTGTTTTTGGAAACAAGCAACAAAGAAAAACTATTTGGGAAATCTCTTGTAAAAGATAGAAAATGCAAGATCAATCAAAATCCCAAAACCTAGTTTTCTTTGATTTTCCAAAAACCCAAAACGATAAGATGAGAAGTATAAAGCCCAAAAACTTCTTTTTAAAAACTCTTTTAAACTCTTCAGAAACCAGAATTTTTCTCTTAAAACCTTAGCTAAAATCCCCAAAGAGATGGGGTTTATATAGGCCAAACAGAAAACTAGCCGTTAGAGCTGAGCTGGCAGCTCTGACAGGCGTCGGTCGACCGGCCCGGTCGACCGCCAACGGTCAGAAAAGTGACCGTTGGGCACTAGCGGTCGACCGGCCCGGTCGACCGAAACATCCTGAGAGTTGAACTCTCAACTCGGTCGACCGGTCCGGTCGACCGACTACAATGTGTAGCCAGCGTGCACGTCTGTGCACATCGATCGACCGACCCGGTCGACCGGCCACTTGGTGCGGTCGACCGGTCCGGTCGACCGAACTGGCCTGGCAGGCACAGTGCAGAACTACACAGATACGGGATTTGAAAATAGGTCTTTTCACTCAATAAAAATCCCATAAATTCACAGTAAATCCACTAAATAGTTTTAATCACAATAAAAACTGTTTTTCTAAAAATATGTTTTTCTAAAACTTATTTTTCCATAACTTCACAAAGTACAAAAACAAGATATTTTGAACTTATTAAAGCATAATGTGTATGGATATGATCCACTACACAATCATAATGAAATATCTATGTTTTTGATATCTAGCATATAACAAGGTTTTGGTTTAAAGGATATGCATGATAGAAATACCAAAACCAACTCTTGTATTTTTATCATAAACAAAACTTGTATTTTATCATACTAGATTTTTCCAAAACATGAATAGGATAGTCAAAATAAGTTTGTCTATAAGTTAAGCATGTATATATAAATAGAAAACATCTACTATACATATAAATCTTGAAAACTTGTTTTGATCAAACTATTCATGAAAACCAAATATCAAATCATAAAACGTGTGTGTTTTGTGCACTTGAGCATATCAACTAAACTAAGCTTTACAAATGGATCTAAAACTCTATCTAAACTAGGATACCTAACTCTTCTTGACGATCTTCATCTTCAAGTAGACTCGGTCCAAACTCCGTGATTCTCCAAGTGCAAAGGTATGATCTTTAAGCTTTGGCACCGGAATCATCATGAATAGCTTCTAATCATCTTGTTGAAGCTAATCACTAACCTAATATCCTGTTAATGATCTGAAACTTAGAAACACAAGAATATTAGTAAACATAACTACATGAGTGTTGATCATCATCAAAACTAGAGTGGAAGGCCATTGGGCCAACAACGTGCACAAGCCAAATTGCCAGAAGGCTGGTTGATCGGGTCAATCGACCGTCCAGAGAGCTCTGCTCTCTGGAAATGGCCCCGGTCGACTGGGCGGTCAACCGGCAGAGAGCCTCAGCTCTCTGTTTCCAGGCCCGGTCGACCGGGCGGTCAACCGGTGGCTCAACAGTCATAAAAATGACCGTTGGCCGGTCGACCGGAAGGTCATTTCTGACCTTTGCAGACTGCCAACGGGCAGAGTTTTGGTGGGTTATAAATACCCATCCTCTTGAGCTGTTTTACTTAAGTTTTTAGAGAGCAATTTTTCCACCTTTACAAGTGTTTAACAGCAAGTTTTAAAGAGTTTTGGGCTTAAAGATTTGATCTTTATTTGTTTTAAAAAGAGTTAAAAAAATCAAAGAAAAATATAGTCTTTGGGAATTGGTTTTTGTTCTTCATTTCTGTAGCAATCTAGAAGTTTTTCCCAAGAGTTTTTCTTTGTGATTTTGATTTCCAAACTCTTTATTTTTCCCACACTTGAGCTATCATATCTATCATATCTATAGGATTTAGTTTTGTGGGAATATTGGTTTGTCATCTTTGTGATCACCAGAGTTGTAACCCTTTCCTTTACTTGTGACTTTGTGCCTTACCCTCTAAGTGTAGAGGAGATTGTGAAATTGGGTTTGTTGTTATCCCTTTTAGTGAATAGGTGATTGTTGGAGTGTTGGCTTGGAGCCTTATCCCTCAAGTGTGAGGTGATTTTTGTTTGGCTAAGTGTCTATCCCTCTAAGTGTAGAGGTGATTGTATTGTGCCTTACCTCTAGTGTGGAGGTTATGTTTTGTTGAAGAGAGGAGTTGTATACTCTCATATTGTATTACCCAAATCCTCAGTGGAGGTTCCCTGTGTGGGAAGTCCTGTGTGGACGATATAGTGAAAATCTTTCTGTGTGAAGACTGGACGTAGAGCAGTGGCTCAAACCTCGAAACATATCTTGGTATTTGCGTTTGATCCACTATCTCTAAACTCTCTCTCTTATTGTGTCTTGTATTATTTCATATTGTCCATAATATACTTATATGCTTGGTATTGTTTGTGTGTGCCCATACTTGTGTTCAAACAAGAGAGCTTCATATAGCACCTCAACTCTTATTTAGAGGAATTTAGAGGAGATAGTCCAGAGCCCTTCACCGGGAATTCGGCTACACTCTTTGGTTACACTAAGTGTGTTGCAAATTATTTTTAATTTCGTATCATTTGTCATTAGATTAGTTTTACACCTATTCAACCCCCCCTAGGTGTACTTTCAGACCTGACTCATACCATACCCTATTAGTCGGGTATGGGAACAACAGTTTGTTACCCGAACCTGTATACCCATTTACCCATGTACACGTTTGACTAAACGGGATGGGTGTGGTTACACTTAAACCATATCCGTTTACCCATGTATCGTTCTTTGACATGAGACTTCAGTGTTTGCATAATGCACGTGAGATGGACGTGCAACCTCTCAAAAGAAGTAAGGCTATAGGGATGTGCTTGAGGGTCATTCACTGCTCTCTTGAGGTTAGTGCTTCGTCATTGTTGAGATTTAGCATGAACATGTTCCATGTATTACAAAGACTTAATAAATTACAGTGGGTACTAGTCATTGTAACATGTCTTTATTGGAGTTCTAATACTAGTTTGTGATAAGTAAGATTTGATGACATGCGGGTCTGGGTAAAAGGACATGGACCCGTTGGTAAAACAGGTTCGAGTAACGCGTGGGTAAATGGGTCCGGCTCTAGAATCTCTTTGAGTAAACGGGTGCGAATCTTATACCACTCATTCTGTCTCCAATCCGACTCATTGACACGCCTACCTTAAAGTAACACGTGAGTCATGAGATAGAAATATCAATGACTGATGAAAGGACCACTGATTTGTCCGCCTCAGGCCAAGTCACATAAAAGGACAAAACATATTTGGGCAATATCCAGAAAGATTTTGTAAGATTTGACTCTCATTAATAATAAAGTCCAAAAAATTAAATTAATAGTGCAATTAATTCTCTACGTGAATGGAATTCCTTTTGGTTTGGATCTTTACCCCTCTTAATTCCATGTTGCAAGTCTGGCAATTTTATGGGACAGCTATATGGAGACATGAAGCACATGCATGCTACTTCTTGTGTTGGCTTGCGAGCTGTTCTTGGTGGACCATCCATTTTTGATTGATTAAAACCACTATTTGAGATCTGCAGGAAAATCAAATCTAATTGAAAAGGACGTGCAAGCAGCATCAATGGTTTGACATTTTGGAAAAAATTAATTTGAAGCTCAAAATTCAGGAAAAGTCCAGGAGAAGAATTTAGTTATGGCTCAAGAGAGAATTAGAACAATATGGAGACTGAGGGCGTATTTGGCTCTCAAAGAAATTATCGGATTGCTGAGCTACCATCTTCCCGCTCAGCTATTCCACGCGAACCTGACAAGTTGTCAGGTTTCTGAGTGCTTTTCGGCCTCTTGCGTGATGAAATCGGGTGAGAGGTCATATCAGAATTTTCTAAGCCCCACAAACTGTTTTCATTTTTTTTTTTTTACAGATAAACAAAAAAGTTAAAATCTGACACAAAATTGCTTCCACAGTAGATTTTCCTGAAAGTTTCATTTAAACAAGCAGGCCACGAGTTGCAGATGTTTGTATAATAATTAGCGGAATTACTTTAAATCCATGATTACAAATATCCATCAATTAAGATAAATACATTGACAAATATCGTATCAGATTTTCTCACATATAATCAAAAGATTTATAGCTTGACTTTCCTCATTCCCTCACAAATTTGCTTATTGTTTTCCTTCTAAGTTTTTGTATAATTCGCAGCTATGTGGATATTTATTTGTAACCTCACTAGATTATCATGATTTTTTCCAGACCCTAGCAACAAAATGGGCCAAAATCCAACAAGAAGGTGGTTGTAACAGTTTATATTTTGATTTCTTCACAATTTCTAAGATTTGATGAGATCTTGTTGGTACAATAGTGTGATTTGACAGATATTTCTGATGCATGAAGAATCATCTACAGAGATAATAATTTGATCAAAGTCATATGTTTGATATAATTGGTAAGATTTCATGAGACCCTACTGTGATTTGATTAGAAAGATATTGTGATGCATACAAGAATCATTTGCAGATTTAATAAGTCACACGAATGTTAGTTTTAGTTTATCATTAGTCAGACTCATAAACAGAGTAATCAAAGATTATTATCTTGTCTCTTTCACCAAGCAAAAAGTTGAGCTCTGATTTATATTACTTTAGAAAAAAATAAGTAAAGAAATTTGTTGGTCAGGCTACTTTTTCTTCTTGGGTAAATAAACTTCAAACTTGTGCACGTGCAAGCGCACCAAGTTTGCTTATTTCAACAGTTCACAATTTCAGAAGTTCAGAAACTAAGGGTACATCACAAACAGAGGCAAGTTAGTTTTTTTTTTTTTATTATTAACTCAACCGTCAATGGAATTCACCGAAGGCCGCCGACAGGATTCACCGACGATCTCTGAGAGCAAACCCTGAAGCCTGATCAAAGCCACGTCAAAAGGAGCATGGTTCAAACTGGTAACTCGTTGAGAGCTTATGCTCAGATCAATCGTTTGAACCAACCACTAGTTTAATGAAAAATCTTTACCTATTTACTTTTAATTTATTTAATGTTTACTCAAGAGACTAACACAAAATTATTTATGTCTTTCAAGTACATGAAAGTAGATCAGAAGTGAATAAATACAACTATGATGAATGGTTCTAACTTATTTTTTTCTTATTAAAAGTGAGTAAGCACAAAAGGGTTGAGTGCTAGTTACTTGCTAGAGAGATTACAAGTACTAGACAGGGCACAGGTCTGGAAATTTCAAACCATAGGAAAAGTATCATGAGATTTAATCTGAAAATTTTTAGTACAGCTGAACAAACTATGAAAGAATTTTCCTGTCATTCATCTTAATCCATTATTTACATTCTAAGACTTCACTGATTCACCTCAACAAGGCCAGAAAAACAAACAAAAAAAAATAAAAAATTCCCTATATGATGGTGGTGTCTGGTCTGAACAAAATTGGAGTGCTTTTTAAGGATTTCTAAGTTACAACAGATTTTTTTTTTTTAATATTTTGAGTTCTCATAACTCCTCTGTCAAGCTAGTGTTTACTCTTGGTCTGCTCTTCCCAGTCCCAGGCAAAATCCCCTCATCATCATCCATTGCCTTTCTCTTGATGCTACTCTCACTGCTGCTGCTGCTGCTGCTGCTGCTTGTGTCACTCATACTGTTGGAATCCTCCTCTTCTTCCTCCTGATGATGCTCCTTCTCTTCTTTAGATTTCGTTTTCAGCAGATGAGGCCTGAGCCTGCTCATGTCTGATAGCTGTATTGGCTTCAGAAAGAATTCCTCTGCCCCTTCCTCCAAACATCTGTTGCCAGACAAAATAAATAAACTTCAGAAAGAAGTCCACATTTAGAAAATTTATATATAAAACCATATTTGGGTTAATTTTTATGATCATATTGATAAAGGTAGTGACTTGGTTTGGCAAAAAGGCTGCTCAGATAAATTCCTACCAAAAACTAAGTATTAGTTCTGCTAAATTTATAGACTGATTAAAATTGGGAGATCTATATTAGTCTTTGATTAGTTTGAAGAGCTTAATTTTGAGATATGAACAAAAAATTGGCTTTCCAACTGTATCTTTTTCTTTCTTCATGCATCTTTTAGCAAATATTGCATCTGATATCAGAAGGGTTATTTCTATGATCTTCACCTGTTGATCCTGGAAGGCAAATTCTCAGATGACATGATCACAACTGGGATATCCTTCAGATATGATGACTCCTGAATTCACAACAAATTCAAACAATACCCACATCAGAAATCTAACCCTTAAAATCAAAAGACATGAAACATCAACATCAAATTCAAATAAATCCCAGGAAAAAAAAAAAGAAAACAAATTGTACCTTAATTTTCTTGAGCAGATCATATCCACTCATCCCAGGCATGCAGTAGTCTGTAATGATCAAGTTCACCTCAATCTCATGCTGATCAGGGGACACCAAAAACTCCAGAGCCTTGCTCCCAGAATCCACTGTAGTAACTGAACAGAAACAAATCAACCACAATCAGACCTCATGAAAAACTGATCAAAAACAAGAAAGGGGTATTTTTCAGTTAGGCTTTTCCAATCAAAATACCCTGGAAAGATGAGGTCTTGAGCAGCCTCTCAATGAGCTTTCTGTCCATGAGGCTGTCATCCACAGCAAGAACATGGAACTGTGACTCAGCTGCTACTGCCATTGATGATCTCTGATTGATGGTACCCAAGATCACAAACAACGTGTTTCTGAAGAAGAAGATGAGAAAGAGGTGGGGAAGGACAAAAGTTGAGGGTGAGTGGGGTTCTTATTTTTTTTATGTTTTTATATGTTTTTTGGCTGGGGTTAATTTATAGTGAGGGATGCTCTTGGGGAAAACAAATCCCAAGCGAATCCCGCCCACTTGCAAAGAAAGATCCGACCAGATTTCCTCCAAATCTCCTAGCGACCTCTCTTCAAACACTTGTATATTTTTATTTTCTTTCAAATTGACTTTCCTGAATAAAATTGTTTGGAATTGAGAATTGAAAAGAAAGCAAGAAGGGACCACTCTCTCTCTCTCCCCCCCCCTCCCTCCCCTTTCTCTGCGGGTCTCTTTGTATCTAAAAAAAAAGAGTGTTTTCTTTGAAATCTATGGGCCTCATGGGCTTTTTCTATCCGGTCTTCTTTTGTTAGCTTAAAAGAAGAGCGGAATTTTGTGAGCCTTACAGAAAAATAGTCTTATCAGTTTTTTCTCATTTTGACCCAAAAACACTGAAATTCTAACAAGACTATGGGCCACACTGTTTTTTGGGTGATCGGGCTATGTTAGAGCCTGAGTTTCATCATAACATGTGAGTTCCAATTTTGTTTTTTTCTTTGGGCCTGTTTGGTTAAGGATGGAAGTGAGGAAGTGAAGAAGTGAGGAAGTGGTGATAGTTCCCTTTGGAACTTGAGAATTGGTTAGTAAGTTTTCTAGTGTTTGGATATTGTTGGGAAGTGTGGTTTGGAATAGGCCTGTCAATGGGTCGGGTTCGGGGCGGTGCAGGTGGTATCATACCCGGACCCGTTTACCCAAGAGGGTATCTTACCCGTCCCGTTTACCCGCGGGTCCAGAAGGTGGGTTCCCATACCCGGACCCGTTGTACTCGCGAGTCCAGACCCGTTTACCCAGACCTATAACAAAAAAAAAAAAGTAAACAAATACAGTAACAAAAACACATGAAGAGAGGGAAATTTTTTTTTGTAAAGACAAGAAAGCATGTTTTAATATCAATAAAAGATGAAATGCAACCAGGTGCAAGAGGTGGAGGGAAAATTTTCGATGAAAGACTCTAATAAAGAAAAAAATTAAGCAAGGCCCCCAAATTTATTTGGGAAAACATAACAATAGAATCACCCACTAATTAACCAACAGTCTTCAACATTTAAAGCACAAAGAGATCATTTACTGATAGAGTCTTGAGAGGGTTTTAATTCTATTAGTATTATTTATATTTATGTTTTGAAATGGGTAAATGGGTAATCGGGTCTGGTTTAAGTAAAATCAGACCCATCCCATTTAATACTTGGGTATACGGGTATACGGGTATACGGGTATGGGTCCAGAGTAACCCTTTCCATACGCGCTTAATCGGGTCGGGTCTGGGTCGGGTCCGGGTCTGGACCCGACCCATTGATAGGCCTAGTTTGGAAAATGTTATGTCTTTTCCGGTATTTGGATGGTAATGTGGAAGTGAAAGTAGAAAAGTTGACTACAAAGTTGACCGCAAAATAATATTAAATTAAAATTAATTAAGAAAAATAAAAATTAGACTGTAATTAGAATGCAAGTGAGATTTACATGAGCAAAAAATTAACTGTCTTGTGCTACAACTTATTACAAATGAGATTTACATGACCACAAAATTAACTGTAGCACTCTGAAAGTGAGGAAAACGTTATGTAAAGGAGAAAAGAGAGAAGGAAAAGAACTTTTTCTATTTTTCTTTCCAGTGTTTGGATGAACAGCGGAAATGAGAAAAGACACTTCCCACTTCCTCACTTCCACCCAATTCCTTGAATCCAAACAGCCCCATGCAGGTTTTTCTTGAGATTCAAATAGGGCTTTGGTGAAAAATGAGTTGGGCCCAAATTTTACTTAGTGCGGTTATTCACACCAGCAGAATTGTTTAACACACCCACATTTTAAGAATAAAAGTTGTTGCACAGTTTTAACCTTAAAATAAAAGATCAAAATAGACATTAACTCTAAAATTACAACTAGAGGAAATTCTATTTCTAAACACACACAAATAATTATTGAATACACTCATTCAAATCTTACTCCTAATCAATCGTGCTTCTATTTTATTTTTTAAACATATGTTTCTTCTCTATCTACACAAACCCTAAAAATTTCTCGGCATCTATACCATCAAAAATTTGCACATTAATAGTTATGGATAAACAAATAATATCATAAGAGCATTATAATGATAAAAAAAGTAAGTCCCCTCAATAATTCATTAAACTAAATTGTTTCCCTCTTTTTGGGTGGTTTTGCATTATTAATTTATCATAAATACTTTGTGGCTGATCTTTCTGCACTGTCATGCCACAGAATAAAAACGTGTCTCTCTTCCTCTCAATTGGAGATTTATTAGTTTTTATTTTTTTTTTTAATTTTTAGATTATTGGGTAGAAATTAAATGTCTATGATCTTAACAAATAAATTACATATTTTTTTTGTTTATGTAGCACATTATAGATTCCAACCTTCAAGTCAATAGGGTTTAAACTTTTCTTTTACAATTTTTTTAAAAAAAGATGTTTTTTTAAAAAAGATTGAATAGTTTGATTAAAAATTTAACTAAAATAATCTAGTGATACAATACACATGTGACACAATACTAAATAATTTTTCATCCATAATGCAGGCCTTTTCTTCCCCTATAAAAAAATATATGCATGAAATATAATATGTATTAACACTATACTAACAAACTAATTAACGTAAACCTTTATACATGTTGACATCATACACAATACTGGATGTCAATCAGTCTAATAAGTCATATTTTTAATTAGATTTGAGCTAAAAAATATTACTTAAAAAAATCTACTATTGAAAATTTTGTTGCTTTTGGCAGACAAATCATTGAAGAGAGTTTTTTTCAATTTGTGCTCCTCTCAATTTAAAAAACACATTTGTATAATTATACTGGCGACGTCTTCAAAACTAATTTCTCAAGTCTCTGTTTATTACATTTAAATCTTTAATTTATAGTTTTCATTTGTATTTTCAAAAAAAAAACAAAGAAAAAAGAACAAGAATACAAAATCAAAGCACATCCTAAAAACACAACAAAAAAAATATATAATGTACCAAAAAAATAAAGAAAAAACCAAAGTCTATCTTATATTTTTCTACCATAAATAATTTCTTTCTTTCTTTTTCAATTTCCTTACTAATATATATATATATATATATATATATATATATATATATATATATATATATATATATATATATATATATATATATATATATATATATAAAGTAAGGAAATTAATACACACACACACATACATACATACATACATACATACATACATATATATATAAATATAAAATTAAAAGACAAACATTACTTAAAAAGTGCTTTATGTTGATTATAGATATTGTTAGAATTTAACATGAATAAAACAGGATCAATTGCCTCTATGCATAGATCTCAATATCATGTATAATGGATTTTGAGATAGGGTTTTAAATAACATACCTTTCAAATGATGATGAGCTGTCGAAGGATGATGAACTATACGCGGATCTGAATCTTCGTTGTAGGGAACGAGATGGAGAGCCTTGTTTCTGCTAAACCTAACCTCCTATGGGTGGAGAATAATGTGTGGCTGCAGAGAGAGACTTCCTCTCTATATATAATCCTTTGATTAGTGGCCTTCCCATAATGCCCCTAACCCTAATTAGAGAGTAGTACCAGGTCCCACCGACCTTTACAACTTAGTGCACCTATTAGACACACCTAATATGTTGACTAACATAAATTGCACGTGTGTTATGATATGGGATAGAAAATAGGGTATGAATCAAATCAGGAAATATCTTACAATCTCCCACTCGAGACATACCCGCTAAAATTTTGAAAAAATATTTATTTTGAAAAACTTTTATATCCCATATCATAATTTTATTTTTAAATGCGAATGGCCATCCTTTGATTTTTGAAAAAAAAACCCACACGTGAAAATTATCGTCAGTCATGGTGCACTCAAATTACTGGCACTCTACGACTAAGAAGATGACTAGCACGGTTCACGGATAAATTTCGGTCAAGCTTTATGCTTTTGCCTAATTTATATCGTAGACTTTAGGGCTAATTACCCAAACAGCTTTCGATCGATACTTTATTGGTGGAGTTTAGTACGTATATGACAAATGTACATGTAGTGTGTATATTACATTTCCATAAGTGTCCTGCAACGTGTGCTTACCAGACACACGCCATCTCAATACTTAGACGACCGTCATGCGAATACCATCGCTCATATTGAGATGAAGGCTTAAGGTCGTGGAGCCTACCCACGTCCAGCCTAAGCGATCTTGAGAATCCTCAGTAGTCTTCTCCAAAGGCACTTTATACTTTAACATGTGCAACTGCACAACTTTAACTTTAACATTATAAATGCGCATTTAATAATATCAGCTGAAATAAAATACCATATAATAATTGCATGCCATCATAATAACTGTCTGAGAAAAATCTCATGAAACTGAAATATAAAATGTACTAAGGACACAAATGGCATTACTGAAAATTTGACATAAAACCCTCACTCAAAAGGACAATCACAGATATACTCCCACTCAGAAAAACAATAATCACGATGACTCTAGTAACCCCCATGCATGCACAATGTCCTTGAAAGGTGGTCACTAAGAGTCTTTTGGTAAGTGGGTCTGTAATATTCTCCAGTGTGAACTTATGCACTATATCAAAATTAGCGCATCAGATTGACAAAAAAACTAATGCAAAATAAAACTCCTTTATACTACCAACCTAAAGTTTGAGTGAAGAAATGAAATCATTCAATGAGCAATGCATAATCTCACTCAGCTATCCGGTTACAAGACCAAAATATCATTATGTTGTATTAATAATTAGATCAATATATAAGTCAAAAATGACCTAATCAATCAATACATAATCTAACACTGTAGAAGGTACTTTCTCTTCTAAACTAAGGAGCTCTTGTCGGATCAAAATACAATGATAGATCCAAGAGCAAAATCATTTTATACTACAACATAAGATAATGAAATTTAGGTATGGTGTTATTGAGCAACAATTTCTTATCTTTCAGAAAACTATAGAATGATTTAGAGTTTTGATCATCCTGATTGATCTAGTCATAATATTCTCTCCCTCGATTAGACCTTACAACTTTCATCTTTTGATTCAATTGTCGCTCAACTCCTAAATGAAAGTCTTGAAAACTTTTAAAGAATTTGATTTCTTGTGGAGGAGAAAGACATGGGCATAACGAAAGAAATCATTAATGAATATAATGAAATATCTATGACTTCCCCGAGAAGGGTAAGAAAATATGCCCAAAATGTTTATGCCATAACCTAGAGGACTGTAGGAAAAATCTAGAGCATTTTGCAATAGGCAAAATATTATGATAAAGACTAGCACCTAATAAAAATCGTTCATATGATGCATTCAATGTCAGTTTGAATGAATTATCAACCAGCAAATCAGAATCAACAGAATCACCATGGAGATGGATAATAAACTAGATTCATTCAAATTAGCACTACAACCAGAATTCTTAAAAATAACATCATATCCAAAAGAAATTATTCTGGAACATAGATCAAAGTATGCTCAATATGACACATAAAAGATTTCTTTCAAATTTAAAACATGACAAGAATTTAAAACTTGTCTAAAAGTTTCTATGAACTCTATTATAGTGCCTACTCTTGACAGATCCCTCAAACTAGCAAATCCTTAGCATTCCCCTTCTCAGGAATTCCAACACTCATAATGGGGTTTATAGAAGACTTAATTATAAAATACTCATCTTGTTGGCTTTAACCCATTTGTTGATGGACACCTGAGTTGCTGCCTTTTGAGCATCAGTAGCTGCTCAATAATGGGCTTGTCTTCAGCTAGCACAAAATTATAGTCAATAAACACAATATTATCTCGAGTTTCATCTTTCATGATGAATAATTTGAGTATGTCAAGGTCTTTATTCCAGTCAAATGCTTCTGAATTAATGTGTGATCCATAACTGCAGCGGAAATAAATTCTTGACATGATTAATATTTACTGACACATATAAAATTATGTGAATATATATGTGCATTAATTCTTTACTGTCACGAACCTATCCGGGGTCAGGATGGTCGAGTCAGAGTGGCATTGTATTCATGGTTCATGCCTTTCCACTCTGCGGGTCCGACAATCAATAATTTAATCTTGCCTTTGGGCAATGACTAATTGTGATTGTACCCAATTAATGATAGAATCATGCTCAAAATTAGACTAAACACGTTCGGTTCAATTACAGACACTTCATATCTTTGGGCTTAGGGTTATCCTAATCTTACCAACACATGTAGTCTATCTTACCCTACTAGGTTACTTAAAAATTCTGAATTAAGATGTGATCCATAACTGCAGCGGAAATAAATTCTTGACAGGATTAATATTTACTGACACATAATAAAATTATGTGAATATATATGTGCATTAATTCTTTACTGTCACGAACCTATCCGGGGTCAGGATGGTCGAGTCAGAGTGGCATTGTGTTCATGGTTCATGCCTTTCCACTCTGCGGGTCCGACAATCAACAATTTAATCTTGTCTTTGGACAATGACTAATTATGATTGTACCCAGTTGATGATAAAATTATGCTCAAGATTAGGCTAACCACGTTCGGTTCAATTACAGACACTTCTTATCCTTTGGCTTAGGGTTATCCTAATCTTACCGACACATGTATTCTATCTTACTCTACTAGGTTACTTAAAAATTCTATAATCACCTTTGGGTAATACATAAAACTTTAAATAACCTAGCACCACTGTCAATCTTAATGGGTCACAACTAGAGGGTTCCAAATAAGAGTAAACAAAAATATGTTACTAAATAGTCTACCTTTGGGTAAATCTACCTAGTCATATTAGGTTTTATTCAAATGATCGTTAATCTTATCTCACATAAACCCCATTGGAGATATTGTATTTTATGAAATGTGATGATATTTGCTTTAATCAATGAAACCTTAGTGAAAACCCTAAAAAACTTTAATTGAACACAAGCAATGATATTTACATTCACAATTTGATCTGAAAAATCACATTTACCTTAAGTTATCAAAAACTTTACTGGGTTTATCGATTATATAGGATAATAATACTTTCATAAACTTATGCGAAACTAATAGGAAACTTATATAAACTTAAAAGAAAATTATGATTGTATATACTGAATTTTAAGTATACTTGTATCTGCAGATCAAAATTTGCTATTTAAGATTGGAATTAGTTCACTCGCAGAGTATGTGAATCTCATCGTTCATGGCATTACAGGATTTGAAATAGCAACAATTAATATTTCAAATATATCTAATCATACAAGAGAAGCTGAACTTAGATGAAATTCAACATCTCAATTACAAGTCCCCAAATAATATAAATTGGATTTGCAACACTATGATTCTCAACTTGAACAATTCCATAATAGAGGAATTTTAAATTGTAAGTAAACAAATGGCCAAATAGCCATATCATGATTATCATTGCGGCTGTACCATATATTTAATCAATATGCTATTTAATACCATTTGTGTTTCAGTCACAAAATCATAATTTGAAAATCTCCACAAAATTATAGTTTGAAAATCTCCACAATTTTTCAAGAAAATAATGTAGATTGGCAACCCACATAATAGTACACTAATACGGTCCAAATTTAATATTGAAACACATAAATAAAATACAAAATAAAATCTTCAAATTTGCCATATGCATCCAGTTCAAACAAACACTTTGGACACTGAAGAAAATCACTGCCCCTTTTTTTTTAATTTGAACACTGAAGTATGTGTATCTCTGAGATATCTTAATAAAAGAAGAGAAACTTATCTCTTTTATTGACATTTAAAATTCATCTTACTTGCATGCACAAAAGATGATGGGAGAATACTTAACGCGCCTTAATTATTGGATGAATATAATTGGTAAATTTCTTTATTCGGATTCAAAGAGATCAAATTTTTTTTGTAATAAAATTTTTAAATGAAAATCTCCAAGAAATACAAAATTGTTGCAATTTAAAATACTCATGTATAGATAATATTTAAATCTCAAATATAGTTCCCGTGAATAAATAATTTAAAAATTGCCAAGATATCTTTTCATATCCTTCACATGAAACTCTAGAATAATTTCCCATAAATTCAATAAATCCAACCTGAGAGAGAATATTCTCTTGCAGAAACAAATCAACTACTCATTGGGATTCATATCTTTTAGATAAACAATCTACCAGTCTCAGTCAATAACTTCGTTATTTATTATCAAAATCAGAGATAAATTATAAGAGATTTTTTTTTAAACTAAAAGACAATTAAGATAGGAAAAAGAACTTATCTCTCATTCCTCACCCAAACAACATATTTAGTGTTCATCTACAAAATCAATTGTCACAAGAGACTCTAAGGATAATTTTTATCTTTGAAAGATTAAATTTGAAATACCATAGGTAAAGCATACGAGGATATGATCCGAAATAATCAATTCAATAATCGGAAAATAATCAATTTCTCAAAATTCGCGTCTAAAGGCCAATAAATATTTTTGAAAAATAAACAAAACCTAGATCCTCCCAATAACATCAGCCTCTTCAAAAAATAGGAAGAAGGAAAACAAAATAAATTGTTTAAAAGCCTAAAAGAAAAAGCAACCATACTCAAAAATAATCCCTCAGCAGTCCTCATCTCTTTCGATCTATCCTTTTTGATTCAGAGTTACAACATAATACTTCTCAATCAAAATTAATAATAATCATACTTGATTAGATCCTAAAACATAGATAGCATAGCAAGGCTCTGATACCACTTGTTAGAATTTAACATGAATAAAACAGGATCAATTGCCTCTATGCATAAATCTCAATATCATGTATAATGGATTTTGAGATAGGGCTTTAAATAACATACCTTTCGAATGATGATGAGCTATCGAAGGATGATGAACTATACCCGGATCTGAATCTTCGTTGTAGGGAACGAGATGGAGAGCCTTGTTTCCGCTAAACCTAGCCTCCTATGGGTGGAGAATAATGTGTGGCTGCAGAGAGGGACTTTCTCTCTATATATAATCCTTTGATTAGTGGCCTTCCCATAATGCCCCTAACCCTAATTAGAAAGTAGTACCAGGTCTCACCGACCTTTACAACTTAGTGCACCTATTAGACACACCTAATATGTTGACTAATATAAATTGCACGTGTGTTATGATATGGGATAGGAAATAGGGTATGAATCAAATCAGGAAATATCTTACAGATATTTGATAATATTTTTGTTCTCATGTCTTCCCTAAGGATGAGAATGAAAAGTTCAATGAGCTTGCCTATGATCCAAAGATTGATTTCTCATAGATGCTTCTTTTACTTCTATATAATTTTTAAATCGTCTTTAAGTACTATATAAAGATTATATTTATTATTTCAATTAAATAAAATATGAGAAGTTAGTCAATAAACCATAAGGAAAAATGAAAATAGTGACATTTTGTGCTGCATGATTCACATGAGAAGACAACTGCAACAATAACTCAAGAGCAAGAGATCATGAAAGAACACTTTATTCTTCGGGAGAAACTTTACAAAGAAAGCAGCTGAACTTTAAATTTCCTCCTCTCAATAATTTTTTTCAAGAAAGGACCCCAAATGAGTGTGTCATGGATTAAATGAAATACAAGAGATCAATGAATGCCGAGCATCCAAATTCAGAAATTGTAATTAAGAATGTTGAGAGCCATAAATAAAGAATTGAGAGAGAGATAGAGAGTTTCTAATGAGAGAGGGAGGACAAAATTGGTATTTTGAAATTTTAATTTGACTTAAGTTGTGAATGGTAGTTTAGGAAAAATGAGGAAGTGCTTTTAGAAATTTTATGGATGTATTAAGTACATGAGTGTGTTAAGCAATTCTGTGAGTGTGAATAGCCGCACTCAATTTTACTTTTCTTTCCAAGCTGCTGTCATGGTCAAATTTTCCCAAAGACTTGAGTCTATTTTTCTACCAAACAGGCTTCTGGAGCGCTAGTCCTCACCTCTGTTAGTATTTTGAGGGTATTTTAAATTAAACATAGTTCTTTTAGTCCCACATTGAATAGGAAAAGAACTCTTTAGTGCTTATATAGGGAGTCTCTTTCATGATGGGTTGTGTGGGCTAGAAACCAGGGGGTGCTCGCGCGCACACAAGCCCATTGAGACCTAGTGAAGGGAATTGGGTTACCGGATCTAGAAACCTTAATGCGCATATGCGCCTGCATCGCACGCGCAGGGGGGTGCAAATTCGGGTTTCAGAGCCTCGCGGGTATGCCCGAATAGGCTAAGTTTTGCCAATTTTATTTTTGGATTTAAAATTAAAATAAAATCTTTTCAAATCCTGTCATAATATTTGGGTCAGAGATAGCTGTTGAGATTCGTATCTTTCCATGTCCAGTCCTGTCATTGCAGTAACACTTTCCGAGGCAATTTTGTTTCTCTACACAAGGAAAGATTGGTTCTCTGTCCAATGATTATTTTCTCTTCCCAAATTTTCTAATGATGATAAACTCTCTTTATAAATGATCTATTCCCTGCTCTAAAAAACAGAACTCAACCATCTTCCTCTTCCTCTGAAATTTTCTTAGACTCTTCAGTTCTTCCCTGCATCTCTGGAGGAAACAAAACCGAGCTGTTCGAGGGCCTGTGCATTGCGAGTGCACGCTTGCAGGGCCAGGGATCGTTGAATCCTGAAGGGTAGGCCGTCATCAACCTGCTGCACCGAGATACTCTCTTAGAGGGGTGCAATCTACTCTTAAGGACAGTGCTCCGCACGCCTCGATCAACATAGAGAAGTTCCTTCCTTCTTAAAAGTTTAATTTAATTAGATTAGCAGTATTTCATACATTATTTTCTAACAATCTTAAGAGTAGATATGGAGACTGATATAGTTGTTGCCACTAATGTTAAGTCTCTGCCTGACATCTCTAGGATTGAACCATTTAATGGAACCCATTATAAAAGATGACAAGAAAAAGTTATGTCTACACTTGATGTAACTGGTTATGCTTTGCTATAACTGATCCTAAATCAGAGAAAGAAAAAGGATTGCAAAACTGAGAAAAAGCCAACAAAATCTGTAGACACATCATTCTCAGCACACTTAGTAATGCACTATTTGATATTTATTGTCCTTATAAAACTGCAACTGAAATTTGGGAAAGTCTTAATAAGAAATACATTCTTCAAGATGCTGGAACTCAAAATTTTGCTATTAGAAATTTTCTGAATTTTGTCATGTCTGATGAAAAAGATATTTCCTCTCAAATTCATGAATATCATGTTCTAATTGATGATCTTAAAAATAAAAATATCACCCTACCCGAAGCCTTTGTTGCTGGAGCCCTAATTGAAAAACTACCGGACTCATGGAAAGATTATAAGAAAGAACTGAAGCATAAAAGAAAACAAATGAATCTTGAAGATGTAATAATTCATATTAGAATTGAAGAGATAAATAAAGAAAGAGAGAAAACTGAAAGGGCCAATGAGCCACTTCTAAGGCAAATCTAATTGAAAGCAAGCTTTCTAAACCAAAAAAATATTTTCATAAGCCAAACTTTAAATCAAATCAGAACCGTGAAAAGAAACCCTAACTCTACTTTCAAGAAGAAAGGAAACTGTTTTGCGTGTGGCAAACTCGGACACTACTCAGCACAGTGTAGGTTCCGGAAGACTGGTGAGGCTCTATCCAAACCACAAGTTAGCCTGATTGAGAGTGACATTATTACTGCTGTAATCTCTGAAGTTAACATGGTTGCACATAATAAGAATTGGATGATTGATTCCGGGCAGCCCGACATATATGTGCCGACAGAGGAGCTTTCTCTTCTTACTCCTCTGTTGATGATGGTGAACAAGTGTTCATGGGCGATTCAAGGCCCTCACCCGTTGTGGGTAAGGGAAAGGTGCTTCTCAAGTTCACTTCAGGGAAGATCTTTTCTCTTGCAGATGTGCTTCATGTTCCTGAGATTGTTGGAACCTCATTTCTATTTCCCTTTTTGAAAAGCTGGAGTTAAGGTCTGCTTTGAATCTGATAAATTGTAATGACTAGGAATGGACAATTTGTTGGTAAAGGGTACTGTAGTCAGGATTTATTTATGCTGAATGTACTTGAAATCATGAATGAAAATGCATCTACTTCTTCTGCTTACATGATTGACTCTTGTGATCTTTGGCATGATAAGTTAGGACATGTTAGTTTTTCTTACATTAAGAAAATGAAAGATATATGTTTCTTGCATAATGTAACTATATCTAATTATGACAAATGTGAAATATGTGTTGAATCTAAATCCACTAAGAAATCATGTAAAAGTGTACAAAGAGAATCTGAATTGCTTAAGCTTATTCATAGTAATCTTGGTGACCTTAAAAATAACTTAATTAGAGGTGATAAAAGATTCTATATCACCTTCATTGATGACTGTTCTAGATATACAGTAGTCTATCTGTTAAGATCTAAAGATGAAGCCTTTGAAATGTTTCTGAAATATAAATCAAAAGTTGAAAATCAACTAAATAAGAAATCAAGAGATTGAGATCGGATAGAGGTGGTGAATATGAACTTAAACAATTTAATGAATTTTGTGAACAACATGACATAATTCATGAGACTACCCCTCCATATTCACCTGAATCTAATGGTGTTGCTGAAAGGAAAAATAGAACACTCAAAAATATGATGAATGCTATGCTTATAAGTTCTGGTGCACCTCTGAATCTGTGGGGGGCTATACTCTCTGCTTGTCATATTCAAAATAGAATACCCTATAAGAAAACTGGTATAACTCCATATGAAATCTGGAAAGGTCATGCACCAAACTTAAACTATTTAAAAGTATGGGGGTGCCTAGCTAAGGTTCTTCCACCTGAACCCAAAAGAAAGAAAATAGGACCCAAAATATTTGACTGCATGTTTATTGGTTATGCACATCATAGTGCTTCATATAGGTTTCTTGTGACTAGAAGTGATAATAATGTTATGGAGATTAACACTATTGTTGTAACTAAAAATGTAGAATTCTTTGAACATGTTTTTCCATTAAAAACTCATGTTGAAACACCTTCTCATGCTTCTTCATCTATGTTTGCCCAAGAGGTTACACTCTCCAATTGTTTTGTGTTTTGATGATGACAAACCAAATATGAGCTATTTGGTACTAACAAGTTTGTTAAGATAAGTTTCAGGTTTGTACCATGTTTAGAGACCATTCGCTTAGCTATTGCAAGAACTTCTAAGTTCCACAAAGCAAGGAAGGCAAATTGCACATCAAGGAAGGATCATAGAAGAGAAGGCACTAGCAAGGCATTGGATGGCTCAAAGACTTGAAGATAGCACAAGAAGTCTTCATGTAACTTGTTTTTCAGTTTATAGTTTGTTAAAGAATAGTGGATAGGTTTGAAGCTCTATCACACACGTTTTTGCGCACATGCTCATTCCAAAATAATTTCTTATAAATTATACAAAAATATTTTGCATACAAGATTTTGCCTACAGATATATGTTTGTGTTTTATACTAATCCCTGTTCAAAAGTATTTTTGATAAAATCAAAATCCTCTTTTATTTCTTTTTAAATTTGGCTTTTTGACCTGATCCGGTCGATCGGGTCGGTCGACCGAGCCTATGTCAGTCTGGTCCGGTCGACCGGACCAGTCGACCGAAGTCCTGGCAGATGCACGTATCCGTGTGCACGTCTGTCGGTCGACCGGGGCGGTCGACCGGACTATTTATTTTTTGTCACAGTTTGTATCAGTCGATCGGGTCGGTCGACCGATAGCCTGTAACGGTCAAATTTTTATACTACCGGTCGACCGGCCCGGTCGACCGATCCGACCGTTTGAACAGTAACGGGCAGATTTTTAAGTGCTGTTTATTTTTGTCTTTTGTATTTAAAAATCCGTTTAAGGATATATTTTGATCTAATTACCTCCTAAACATCAGTAAATATGTTTTATCCCTAAACCCTAGCCCTCTCCTATAAATAGGGGTGTTTGGGGAGAGATTGGTTACAACAACAATCTTTGCAAAAATTCAAAAGTTTAAGGCTTTCAAAGTTCTTGGTTTTTGAGCTAAATTCTCTCAATTTCTGAAGGGTTTTCAAAAGTTTTTCTCTGATTTCAAATTCTTTTCCTTACACACAAAAGAGCTTCATTCCTACTCAATATTCTCTAAGGACCTTTGTAAGGGAAGAGATATTTGAAAGAGAGAGTTTGTGGTCTTTTGACTACCAAGGAAATTTCTTGTACTGAGATTGTGGAGTTGGGTACTCCATTGTAATTGAGATCTTTGTGATAGTGGAAGTAGCTAGAATCCTTCTGGGGAAGGCGGGGAGTAGAGCTGGGTGCTCGAACCTCGATAACATATCTTTGTGTTTGCGATTGGTTCACATTCTTGCAATTCTTACTCTATATTGCTTGCTCTTATTATTTACTCATCATATTCATTGTCATACTTACTTGCTAGCATTCATCTTGTGATTGTTGTAACTTTAAATTTTTAATTTGCCCTTGATTAGCATTGTCACCTATTCACCCCCCCCCTCTAGGTGACTTTTCAATTGGTATCAGAGCTTGGACTCTAGGTTTGGCTTAACATCCATAGAGAGATCCTTAAAATATTGCTAATCAACATTTCCATTCATACATTCATACACTAGTAAACATGGCCGACAACATTAAAACCCCACCTAAATTTGATGGACTCAACTTCCCTATTTGGAAGGTTAGGATGACTATCTTTTTGCAATCACTAGGTAGTTTAGTGGCTAAGTCTTTAACCAAACCCTATGTAGCACCCAATGAAGATGAGAGCACTTGGACCGACTTCAACTTTAGAGAATATGAGGCTAACTCAAAAGCCAAAAACTCCCTTTTAACCGCCTTGAATGAGGATGACCTCACACGGGTAATTCATTGACAATCCGCCTATGAGATATGGCAACACTTATTGGTCACACATGAAGGGACTTCACAAGTCAAGAGAGCTAAGATAGATCTCTTGAGGTCTCAATATGAATCATTCAAATGCTTGATGAAGAATCCATTGATTGTATGATTACTCGTTTCACTAAAATTACAAATGGTCTTTCTTCATTAGGTGACGTCATCTCCAATGATCAAAAGGTGCGCAAAGTGATACGGGCTCTTCCACCATCTTGGGAGATCAAGGCCACCACCTTAAAGGAGTTGAACGACAAGGACGAGATGGACATCATTAGTCTCATTGGGAACCTAAAGACCCATGAGATGGAGAAGAAAGCAAGAGATGAGGCAACTACTTCAAAGAAGAAATCCATTGCCTTTAAGACTTCATCCACCAATGATGACGATGATGAAGACGATGAAGAAGATGAGGAGCTAACTCTACTTGTGCGGAATGTCAAGAGATTGTACCGAAAGAACAAGTTCAACTTCCGAAGAAGATTCGAAGGCAAAGAGGAGCGGAAGATCATTTGCTATAATTGTCGCAAACCCGGACATATCATGGCGGATTGTCCGGAGTTCAAGAAGAAGATGACTTCCTCTTTCAAGCCAAAGAAACCGGAGGAGAAGAAAGCCTACAAAGCAACATGGGATTCGGAAAGCGAGTCCGAAGAGGAGGTGGATCAAGCTAACATGTGTTTCATGGCAAACACACCCAAGGTAACCCCTCAATCCCATGATGATGAAGATGATGAACTAAGTAAGGAAGTTCTAGTACATGCCTTTGTAGAACTTTCTGAAACTTATGATAATAAGAAACTTGAATGCTTAAAATTGCAAAAAGAAGTTGCTTTTCTTAAAAATCAACTTGCCATTATTTCTAAAAAAAAAGATGACATTTCTTCTAATTTCATTTCCATGCAAAAGAATTTTGTGCCTACAAGAGTGCTTGTAAGGCAAAATCTCCTATTATTGATGAAAAAGAAATCTCTTCTTTTAAATCCAAAATGAATGATTTTGAAAAAGTGTTAAATGATTGTGCTTTTAATACCAAGAAACTTGAGAACATGTTTTCTAAGAAGCCCACTTCACATGCTAACACTTCACAAGCTAAGAATTCTCATGCTCACAATGCCCATGCTCACAAATTACACACTCATTATGCATTTAGATATGGTAGAGTATATAGATGCACATATTGTGGTAAACATGGACATTTAGCTAAGTTTTGTTATGATAAATTGCATAGTTCAAATAATCTTGTTTGGGTAATGGCTCTAACCCTCATGGACCCAAGAAAATGTGGGTACCAAAATCAAGTCCTAAAATGTTTGATGTAGGTACACACCAAGGCTCCAAGACGTAGGGAGCGGTGGTACCTTGATAGTGGTTGTTCAAGACACATGACATGGGACATCAACAACTTCACAACCCTATCAAGGTACATGGAAGGTGGCTCCGTCACCTTCGGGGATGATTCCAAAGGCACCATCATCGGTATCGGTAATATTCAAATTGGTTCATCTCCTATTATAGAGAATGTTGTTTTAGTAGATGGTTTAAAACATAATTTGCTTAGTATTAGCCAACTTTGTGATCGTGGACTTAAAGTTGTTTTTGATGATTCCTCATGCAAGATTTTTGATGTTAAATCCGATGTTTGTATTCTTACCGGTTTTCGTGATAATAATGTTTATATTATTGACATGCTTAATTTAGATTGTTCTACTAAATGCTTAAATGCTTTTGATGAAAATTCTTGGCTTTGGCATAGAAGATTAGGACATGCATCTTTTGACCATATCTCTAGGATTAATTCAAAGGAATTGGTGAAGGGTATACCTTGCTTGGATTTTGAGAAAGACCGCATTTGTAGTGCGTGCCAACTTGGGAAACAAACCAAGTCTTCCTTTAAACCAATCAAGGATATCATGTCAACTAGGCCTTTAGAATTAATTCATATGGATCTTTTTGGACCAACTAAAACTAAAAGTTTAAATGGAAGTAGATTTGCATTTGTTTTGGTTGATGATTTCTCCCGTTTTACTTGGGTTTTCTTTTTGCAAAATAAAGATCAAACTTTTTCTCATTTTAAGATTTTTCGAAAAAGAGTTGAAAAAGAAAAGGGTTTTCCGATTTTGAGAATAAGAAGTGATAGAGGTGGTGAGTTTATTAACCAACTCTTCATGACTTATTGTGATGAAAAGGGAATTAAGCATGAAACGTCTTGTCCTAGAACTCCACAACAAAATGGAGTTGTAGAAAGGAAAAATAGAACACTTCAAGAGATGGCTAGGACAATGATAAGTGAATATGACCTCCCTCAATATTTATGGGCCGAGGCCGTAAACACCGCATGCTATATATCGAATCGTATTTATTTGTGCAAAAATTCTTCAAAAACATCATTTGAAATGTATCATTCTAGAAAACCAAATGTTGCATATTTTAAAGTTTTTGGATGCAAGTGTTTTGTTTTAAATACTAAGGATAATTTGGGTAAATTTGATGCTAAGGCTTATGAGGCTATCTTTGTTGGATATTCCTCTACTAGCAAAGCATATAGAGTTTTCAATAGATCTACACTAACCATTGAAGAATCCATGCATGTTAATTTGAAGAATCTAATGTGGTTGTTGAGAATGTTGTAGAGATTGAACCACTAGGTGAAGACATGGAGAGACTATCCTTGAAGGACTCACCCTCTCAAGAAGAAAAGCTAGATCCTATTGGTGAAGTTCAAGAGGATAAGGAGGAAAGCACTCAATAGCTTCCTAAAGCTTGGAGATACGCTACAAATCATCCTAAGGAGCTCATCTTGGGTGATGCATCTAAAGGAGTCACAACGCGCTCCAAACTCCATGACATATGTGGTAACTTTGCTTTTATTTCTCATTTTGAACCCAAAGGCATTCTCGAAGCCGAGACGGACCCATATTGGTTGCTTGCCATGCAAGAGGAACTCAATCAATTTGAGCGCAACCAAGTTTGGCACCTTGTTCCTAAGCCCCACGATAGACCAATAATTGGTACTAAGTGGATCTTTAGAAACAAGATGGATGAGTCCGGAAATGTCATTAGGAATAAAGCTAGGTTAGTGGCCCAAGGTTACACTCAAGTTGAGGGAATTGACTTTGAGGAGACCTTTGCACCCGTAGCACGGCTTGAAGCCATACGGATGACACTAGCTTTTGCATGTTTTAAAAATTTTAAACTTTTTCAAATAGATGTAAAAAGTGCATTTTTAAATGGTTTTATTAATGAAGAAGTTTATGTTGCTCAACCTCCCGGTTTTATTGATCATGTTCATCCCGATTTTGTTTTTAAACTTGATAAAGCTTTGTATGGATTGAAACAAGCTCCAAGAGCTTGGTATGAAAGGCTTTCTAGTTTTCTCATTTCAAATGATTTTATTAAAGGCAAAGTAGACACAACTCTTTTTACTAAGCATGTTGAGAATGATATTTTAATTGTGCAAATTTATGTTGATGATATAATTTTTGGATCTACTAATGAGCTTTTGTGCAAGGATTTTGAAAAGGTAATGCAACTAGAGTTTGAAATGTCTTCCATGGGTGAGCTTAATTTCTTCCTTGGACTCCAAATCAAGCAATTGCAAGACGGAACCTTCATTAACCAAGCCAAGTACGCAAAGGAGCTAGTAAAGAAGTTTGGGCTTGAAGGATCAAAGGCTTGCAACACTCCAATGGCAACTACAACCAAGCTTGATAAGGACGAACAAGGTAAAAATGTTGATATTAAATTATATAGAAGTATGATAGGAAGTCTTTTATATTTAACGGCAAGTAGGCCGGATATCATGTTTAGTGTGTGTCTTTGTGCTAGATTTCAATCGTGTCCTAAAGAGTCTCATCTTATTGCGGTAAAACGCATTATTCGTTATATTAAGGGCACAATTGGAATGGGTCTTTGGTATCCAAAAACTATAGATTTTTCAATGACTAGTTATTCGGATGCCGATTATGCGGGTTGTAGAGTAGATAGAAAGAGTACTAGTGGGACATGTCAATTTCTTGGTAATTGTCTTGTTTCATGGTCCTCTAGGAAACAAAATTCCGTAGCTCTCTCAACCGCCGAGGCGGAGTATGTTGCCGCGGGGGCTTGTTGTTCACAAGTCCTTTGGATGAAACATACTCTCCTTGATTTTGATTTGCACTTTGATCATATAAAAATATTTTGTGATAATACTAGTACTATACACATGACCAAAAATGCAAATCAACATAGTAAGACCAAGCACATTGAGATTAGATATCACTTTCTTAGAGATCATTTTGAGAAAGGTGATATAGATATTGATTATGTTTCCACGGATTTACAACTAGCCGATATTTTCACTAAACCTCTTGATTTTGCTAGATTTTCGTTTATTTGTGGAGAACTTAATGTTTGTATTATTGAATAAACATGTTTTTCATAACCCTTTTTGATGTATGACAAAAAGGGGGAGAATAAGTTTACATGGACAAAAATAAGTTCATTTGGTCTTGGTTCCATATGAATTTATATGTTTTGTTGTTTTGTTTTGTTTTTATGAGTTTTTGTGTTTTAAACAAATTCTTGTGTTTTAGTTGTTTTTGGTATTTTTGTATCAAGAGCAATTTTTGTGTTTTTATATATATTTGTTTTATTGATTTCAATAATTGGTGCATCATTTCAATTATTGGCATCTACAGCATACTCTTGTGTTTTAAGTATAGCATAATTTGAGGGGGAGTTTTCTCCTACCCTATATTTTTGTTAATAGCCTATTTGTTTTGTCATCATCAAAAGGGGGAGATTGTTGGCCCAAGAGGTTACACTCTCCAATTGTTTTGTGTTTTGATGATGACAAACCAAATATGAGCTATTTGGTACTAACAAGTTTGTTAAGATAAGTTTCAGGTTTGTACCATGTTTAGAGACCATTCGCTTAGCTATTGTAAGAACTTCTAAGTTCCACAAAGCAAGGAAGGCAAATTGCACATCAAGGAAGGATCATAGAAGAGAAGGCACTAGCAAGGCATTGGATGGCTCAAAGACTTGAAGATAGCACAAGAAGTCTTCATGTAACTTGTTTTTCAGTTTATAGTTTGTTAAAGAATAGTGGATAGGTTTGAAGCTCTATCACACACGTTTTTACGCACATGCTCATTCCAAAATAATTTCTTATAAATTATACAAAAATATTTTGCATACAAGATTTTGCCTACAGATATATGTTTGTGTTTTATACTAATCCCTGTTCAAAAGTAATTTTGATAAAATCAAAATCCTCTTTTATTTCTTTTTAAATTTGGCTTTTTGACCTGATCCGGTCGACTGGGTCGGTCGACCGAGCCTATGTCAGTCTGGTCCGGTCGACCGGACCAGTCGACCGAAGTCCTGGCAGATGCACGTATCCGTGTGCACGTCTGTCGGTCGACCGGGGCGGTCGACCGGACTATTTATTTTTTGTCACAGTTTGTATCAGTCGACCGGGTCGGTCGACCGATAGCCTGTAACGGTCAAATTTTTATACTACCGGTCGACCGGCCCGGTCGACCGATCGACCGTTTGAACAGTAACGGGCAGATTTTTAAGTGCTGTTTATTTTTGTCTTTTGTATTTAAAAATCCGTTTAAGGATATATTTTGATCTAATTACCTCCTAAACATCAGTAAATATGTTTTATCCCTAAACCCTAGCCCTCTCCTATAAATAGGGGTGTTTGGGGAGAGATTGGTTACAACAACAATCTTTGCAAAAATTCAAAAGTTTAAGGCTTTCAAAGTTCTTGGTTTTTGAGCTAAATTCTCTCAATTTCTGAAGGGTTTTCAAAAGTTTTTCTCTGATTTCAAATTCTTTTCCTTACACACAAAAGAGCTTCATTCCTACTCAATATTCTCTAAGGACCTTTGTAAGGGAAGAGATATTTGAAAGAGAGAGTTTGTGGTCTTTTGACTACCAAGGAAATTTCTTGTACTGAGATTGTGGAGTTGGGTACTCCATTGTAATTGAGATCTTTGTGATAGTGGAAGTAGCTAGAATCCTTCTGGGGAAGGCGGGGAGTAGAGCTGGGTGCTCGAACCTCGATAACATATCTTTGTGTTTACGATTGGTTTACATTCTTGCAAATTCTTACTCTATATTGCTTGCTCTTATTATTTACTCATCATATTCATTGTCATACTTACTTGCTAGCATTCATCTTGTGATTGTTGTAGCTTTAAATTTTTAATTTGCCCTTGATTAGCATTGTCACCTATTCACCCCCCCCCTCTAGGTGACTTTTCAATCTATTCATGCACAAGAATCTGATGATAATGAACAGATAGAACTAAGGAGAAGTAAAAGAGTTAGAAAAGAAACTGACTTTGGTAAAGATTTCTTTACATTTCTTATTGGTGATGACCCTCTCAATTATAAAGAGGCTATCTCCTCTCCAGATGCTCCATTCTAGAAAGAGGCTATTAATAATGAATTAGAATCCATATTATCAAATCACACTTGAAAACTTGTTGATTTGCCACCAGGTGCAAAACCAATTGGTTGCAAATGGATATTTAAAAGAAAATTGAAACCTGATGGGTCTTAGGATAAATTTAAAGGTAGATTGGTTGCTAAAGGATACACTCAAAAGAAAGACTTTGATTATTTTGATACATTTGCTCCTGTGACTAGAATTGCATCTATTAGAGTGTTGTTTGCTTTATCATCTATTCATAAGCTTGTGATATATCAAATGGATGTTAAAACTGCATTCTTAAATGGAGAACTGGAGGAAGAAATATATATGAACCAACCTAAAGGTTGTCTGACAACAGGAAATGAACACAAAGTCTGCAAATTTGTAAAATCTTTATATAGCTTAAAACAAGTACCCAAACAATGGCTTGATAAATTTGATAGTGTTTTTATTTCTTATAGTTATCAGATTAGTGAGTCTGATAAATGTATCTATACTAAATTTGAGGATAATGTTGGTGCTATCATATGTTTATATATTGATGATATGCTTATATTTGGTACAAACTTAGAAATTATAAATGACACTAAATCATTTTTGTCCTCTAACTTTGATATGAAAGACATGGGTGAAGTTGATGTGATCCTAGGAATTAAAATTACTAGAGATTCTGATCGTATCATGCTTTCACAAGGACACTATATAGAAAAAATGTTGAAAAGATTTGGTCATTTTGACTGCACTCCTGTTTTCACACCTTATGATGGCAGCATTCACTTAAGAAAGAATAAAGAAGAAAGTGTGTCACAATCTGAGTATGCACAAATCATTGGTAGTTTAATGCACTTGATGAACTATACACGACCTGACATTGCTTATACCGTGGGACGACTTCATCGTTACACTCACTGTCCTAATAAGGATCATTGGACAGCATTGTATCGAGTGCTAAAGTATCTGAAAGGAACTATTAATTTTAATTTGACATATTGTGGCTTTCCTTCTGTTTTAGAGGGATACTCAAATGCTAACTGGTTCTCTAATTCTGATAAGTTAAAGTCCACAAGTGGATATGTGATAACACTTGGTGGGGGTGCGGTGTCTTGGAAATCATCCAAGCAAACCGTCACAGCTCGCTCCACTATGGAGTCTGAGTTTGTTGCCTTAGAGAAGGCAGGTACTGAAGCTAAGTGGGTCAGGAATCTTTTGATTGATATACCAATTTGGAAGAGACCAGCTCCTTCTGTGTCTATTCATTATGATAACCAAGCTACTATTGCTAAAGCTAAGAATAAAATATACAATAGAAAGAGTAGGCATATACGCCTAAGACATAAAATTGTAAAGTAGCTGCTAGATGATGTGATCATATCTCTTGACTATGTGAGGTCAGAGCTTAATATAAGTGATCCATTTATCAAACCACTAGGGAGAAAACTAGTGGAGAATACATCGAGGGGAATGGGACTCATGTTTATAACAAAGAGTCAAAAATGATAGTAACCCAACCTATGTGATTGAGAACTCATGAAGTAAGTTCATATGGGTAATAACAAATCATTTGTTGACTTGAAGATGCACTATCATTATTTTATTATTGAGAAGTCCCTTCCTATGATGTAGATAGTGCAAATTATAATGTGTAAAGGATGAGCATTAGCTCTTAAAGGATTATCATAGCCCTTATTGGGTGGTATGTTTAATTGCAATGTACACTTGATGGATCCACCTATATGAGTGTGGTAGGGCCGCTTCCTATGAGAATGTAGACATATTCTGTAGAGCGCTCATGAATATCCAGGTAGGACGCATGGCCGATTCGGACCAACCCGTTTTGAACAGCTCGGTTCTATGAATGATATGTGGGTTGTAGGTCAATGATCCATAATTAGGAAGATTGGTTCATAGAAACTTTATGTTTCACCAACTTCCTATGGGACACACCTACATATCCTAAGTAGTGGTTTATATACCAAAAGTCACCATTATTGAAGCATTGAGTTCTTATGTTTCCTCCTCTTCTCTCTCGTTCCTATTATCCTTCCTTTTAATTTTAAAATAGTGGGGGACTGTTAGTATTTTGAGGGTATTTCAAAATTAAGCATAGTTCTTTTAGTCCCACATTGGATAGGAAAAGAACTCTTTAGTACTTATATAGGGAGTCTATTTCATGATGGGCTGTGTGGCTAGAAACCAGGGGGTGCTCGCGCGCAACAAGCCTATTCAGGCCCAGTGAAGGGAATTGGGTTACTGGATCGAGAAAACCTTAATGTGCATGTGCGCCCGCATCGCACGCGCAGGGGGGTGCAAATTCGGGTTTCAGAGCCTCGCGGTGTGCCCGAATAGGCTAAGTTTTGCCAATTTTATTTTTAGATTTAAAATTAAAATAAAATCTTTTCAAATCCTGTCATAATATTTGGGTCAGAGATAGCTGTCATTGGCAATTTTGTTTCTCTGCACAAGGAAAAATTGGTTCTCTGTCCAAGGATTATTTGTTGGCCCAGAGGCCTTTCACTCTAGTTTTAATGATGATTAACTCATGTAGTTATGTTTACTAATATTCTTGTGATGTTTAGTTTCAGATACTTAACCAAGATATTAGAAGGTGATTAGCTTCAACAAAGGTGTTTTGGAGCTTTTCACATGGTGATTTAAGAGCCCGAGCGTCAAAGTTCATATCTAGCACTCATTGGAGTCAAGCTCGGTGGATCACGGTTTGGATCGAGTCGGCTTGAAGATAGAGTTCGTCAAGAAGACTTTGGTACATAGTTTAGATTTTGTTTTTAGATCCATTTATAAAGACTAGATAGTGTGATATGCTCAAGTTCACAACACACACACTTGTTTAAGTTTTCATGTTTATTGGTTTTCAGTTTTTGGTTTAACCGATCTTGGCTTTCATGAATAGATAACAAATTTACATGGTTTAATGTGTATTAGATTTGTTCTATATACATGTATGCTTCATATCTTAGACAAACTTATTTTGATATGCCTATTCATGTGTTTGGAGTTTTGTGTTTTAACAAAACATATTTTCAGATTTAATATCAAAAATATTGATATATATCTTTATATGTATATTGGATTATATCTATATACTACATGCTTAAAAGTTGTTTCAAATATCATGTTTTTGTATTTGGATGAGTTTTGGACAAAACGAATTTTCAGTCCAAAAATCCAAGTTTTGAAAAATATAGATTTTGGTTTTTGGCAAAATTTTCATAACACAAAAAGAGTTCAAAATGTTTGTAACTTGATTTGATTTTTACTCAAACAAGTTTGTATATCAAAATATTATGCTGAACTTATTTTTGTGGATTTTTAGAAATTTTATGGGATTTATTTTGTATTTAAAAACCAGTTTTTCAATCCCTAATTAAGCCCTGCCAGGCTCTGGCGGTCGACCAGGCCGGTCGACCGGACCCAGAGTCAGTCGATCGAACTGGTCGACCGACGTGCACAAAGATGTGCACGTTGACCTGCCACTTGGGCCGGTCGACCGCGCGGTCGACCGACTGCAAGTACCCCACTCTCGGGTGGGGGCGGTCGACCGGACGGTCGACCGTGAGGCTTGGCACAGTCGACCGGCAGAGAGCAATTTGCTCTCTGGATTGGCATGGTCGACCGGGCGGTCGACCGGAAGGCTCAACGGTCAAAATTTGACCGTTGGCCGGTCGACCGGAAGGCCAAACTGGGCCTAGTCAGCTGCCAACGGTTAGTTTTTGTTGGGGCCTTTAAATACCCCATTTGAGGGCTGTTTTGGTTAAGACTTCCAAGAGCAAAAATTCTCCCATTCTCTAGTATTTTTACAAGTTTTAAAAAAGAGTTTTAAAGCTTCAAAGATTTGATCTTCAATTGTTTTTAAGTGTTTTTATTTCAAAGAAAATAGTCTTTTGGGAATTTGTTTTTAGTCTAAAAATTCTATATCTATTTGAGATTTTCCCAAGTGATTTTCTTGTTCAAAATACTTTGTTTTCTCACACTTGAGCCATATCTTGCTATCTTATCTATAGGATTTTTATTTTGTGGGAAAATTTGTTTGTGGACCACCTAGTTGTAAACCCTCCTTACTTGTGTTATCCCTCTTGTGTAGAGGTTGATTTTGGAGAGGTGGTTGGCTCCCTCTAGTGAGAGGTGGAGATTGAGTTTGGCTCCCTCTAGTGAGAGGTGGAGTTTGTGTTGGAATCCCTCAAGTGTGAGGTGATTATTTTGTATTGGCTAAGTGCCTAACCCTCTAAGTGCAGAGGTGTTTGTTGTGGATTGTGCCTTGCCTCTAGTGAGAAGTTGTATTGGTTGAGAGAGGAGTTGTGTACTCCCGATTATTGTATTGCCCCAATCCTCAGTGGAGGTTCCCTGTGTGGACAAGTGGATTGGAAATCCTTCCGTGTGAAGGCGGGGACATAGAGCTGTGTGCTCGAACCTCGAAACATATCCGTGTGTTAGTGATTGATCCATTGTCTCTCTAACTCTCTCTCTTTTACTATTGTGCCTTGCATCATTCATATTGTCATACATTCATTATATGCTTGACTTGTTTGTGTGTGCGTCACTTGTGCTTAACCACGAGAGCTTCATATAGCGCCTCAACTCTTATTCACTCTTATTCAGAGGAATCAAGAGGAGTTAGTCCAGAGCCCTTCACCGGGAATTCGGCTACACTCGTTGGTTGCATTAAGTGTAGTTACGATTAAGTTTTTAAATTCCGCATTTAGTCCATTAGATTAGTCGTACACCTATTCACCCCCCCTCTAGGTGTACTTTCATTATTTTCTCTTCCCAAAGATTTTCTGATGATGATAAACTCTCTTTATAAAGGATCTATTCCCTGCTCTCAAAAACAGAACTCAACCATCTTCCTCTTCCTCTGAAATTTCCTTAGACTCTTCAGTTCTTCCCTGCATCTTTGGAGGAAACAAAACCGAGATGTTCGAGGGCCTGTGCATTGGGAGTGCGCGCTTGCAGGGCCAGCGATCGTTGAATCCTGGAGGGTAGGCCGCCATTAACCTGCTGCACCGAGATACTCTCTCAGAGGGGCGAGATCTACTCTTAAGGACAATGCTCCGCACGCCTCGATCAACATAGAGAAGTTCCTTCCTTCTTGAAAGTTTAATTTAATTAGATTAACAGTATTTCATACATTATTTTCCAACAGCCTCTTCCCTATGTCAAGTGATTTTTTGCACTAGTGGGGGAACACTTGAATTGGAAACTCCCTAAGGACAATTTGTGCCTATTTGGAGGCTTTTTTACATATACATGCTTGCATACAGTTTTATTTTCCCAATTATGTTTCAGTGTTTTTGCACAATATCCCTCAAATTTGTTTTTGCATTACAAGTTATACATCTACTGTATTTTCGAAGTCTGAACGGGTCTGAATGCCAAGCTACTAGCAGTTCATGGTGGTCTGCTATCCAAGAAGCTTCAGGCGGATGGATAAGCACCTCATATGCTTGCATCCCACAATTTCCTGGGGGCTATGGAGACTTGTATGACCATCACAAGGTCTGTTTGGTTGTCGTAACTGGCCGTAATTCGTAGTTGTAATTGGTAAAGTCTTTTACAATTGTAAATGAGTTACATGTATATAAATTTTACTGTATTTGGTTGGTAATATAAAATTGTAAAGTGGGAAAGTGTATTGTACTTTACGGTGTTTGGTTGTCGTTATGTATAAGTCGTAAGTGAAAAAGTTGACCTCAAAATTAACTATTTTGGTGATTTTAAAAGTTTTAATACTGCAAATAAATATTAAAAAAATTAAATATTAAAATTTTTTAATATTAATATAAAAAAATATTACAAATTTGTATGACCACAAAATTAACTGTAACTGAGCTGTAAGTGAGTGGTAACTGGGTTGCAAGTGAGTGTTAGTTGAGTTATGTAAGTCTTTTACGAATTACAGTCCAAACAAACGCCGTAGTTGTAACTGGGTAGTAAGTCATTTACGAATTACGGAGTTTTACGCGAAACAAACGGCCCCAAGGCTATTTGTTTCGCGTAAAAGGTCGTAATTCGTGAATGACTTATAACCTAATTACAAATACGGTGTTTGTTTGAATCATAATTCGTAAAAGACTTATGCAACCCAATTACCGCTCACTTACAACCCACTTACAGTTAATTTTGCGGTCATGCAAATTTGTATTATTTTTTATATTAATATCTTTTTTAATATTTAGTATTTATTTGTAATATTTTAATTTTTTAAATCATCAAATAGTTAATTTGTGGTCAAATTTTTCACTTACGACTTACGCATTACGACAACCAAACACCTTAAAACACAATACATTTTTTTTATATAATTTTATATTACTAAACAAATACCGTAAACCTTATATGCATGTAACTCATTTACAACTGTAAAAGAGTTTACTAATTACGACTTAGGCCCTTAATTGTAGACAGTATCATGTCAACATATTGTGTGACAAGTCAGTTTAATAAAAATAGACCTATATGTTTTCTCTTCAGTTGAACTTGTCCTCCCCTCCATACTTGAATTTGCACTGGATGCCCCACCTGTGACCCATTGGGTTTTGCTTCTCAATGGTGGCTTATCCCAAAAGATGAGCCTTCTATGTTTGTTCGCTGCATGTGGCAGATCACGCCTTACGTGAAGCACCAACTGCAGCCAACCACACACATGTTTAAGTTTCCTTACACGCGCCACACACATGATTAAGTTCGGGGCATGGCTCTGATACCAATTGAAAGATTTTAGGCATCATCCCAATAGACTAGGTTTTTAAGTAGAGTTGCCCAAATTCTTATATACACAAGACCATCCCCATGTCTAGTCAATGTGGGACTATTTGTTCGATCCAAATCTGAATACTCAATGGGCGCCGGTTCGAATTTCATGAAGGCCGACATTGATCATACTGTAGTGTGCGGGAAATTAGTTTGGAGAGTGATTACAAGTCTTTACAGGTCCTTTTCACTCACCTTCTTCTCTCACTCTCTTTTCCTGTAAAGAGATGAAATTCCACTGCAAAATTATGTAAAATCTTGAAGAAAAAAAGTAGAAGTTTTAATATAATCTTCTCCTCTTTTATCAAGGGAAGGTGAGCTTTTTCTCAAAGAAGAGGAGGCGAGCGTGATGAGACCATGAGGGTGTTGCAAAAGGAAGTCATTGTGCATAGTTAGATTTAAAGCCTAGGTACAGTGAGGTTCGTGGGAGGAAAGTGAGAGTCGATGTGGGCCTTAAACATTCTTTTGTTTTCAATCCAACTCTTCCCTGTCAAATGTTTAAGCTCTCTTCTACTGATATTCATAATGTTGGCACTATAGATGAAATCACGTACATCTCAAAAGACTAGCCTTTTAGGTGGAGTTGTCAAATCCTTATATTCTCAGATCAACCTTAACATTAAGGATCAACCTTAACATTAAGGTCACATTTCGGGGCATGACTCTGATACCACTTGAAGGATTTGGGCTCCATCCTAAAAGACTAGCCTTTTAGGTGGAGTTACCCAAATCCTTATATATTCCCAAGACCATCTCACGTCTAGTCGATGTGGGACTATTTGTTTGACCCAAATCCCAACAGAAGCTACATTATGCTTATTCTCATCTACATCATGTTCACATCTTGTCATACATTTCAATCTTCATTTTTCCTTAGGCCTCCATCTAAACTGCATGTGTGTTAGTAGGCGGAAGTAAGAAATGGGGAAGTATAATTGCTCACTTCCCTATCTATCCAAACACCGGAAAAGAAAAATGAGAAAACCCTTTTTCTTTTTTTTCTTCTCTCTTTTACACAACCATTTCCTCACTTTCAGAGTATTACAGTTAATTTTGTGGTCATGTAAATCTCATTTATAATAAGTTGTAGCATAAAACAGTTAATTTTTTGGTTATGTAAATCTCACTTGCATTCTAATTACAATCCATATTTTATTTTCTTAATTATTTTTATTTTAATATTATTTTGCGGTCAACTTTGTGATCAACTTTTCCACTTCTACTTTCCATTACCATCCAAACACAGGAAAAGACATAACATTTTTCAAATCACACTTCCCAACAACATCCAAACAGCGGAAAACTTACTAACCAATTCTCAAGTTCTAAAGGAAACTAATACCGCTTCCTCACTTTCTTACTTCCTCACTTCCACCCTTAATCAAACAGGCCCTATACAACACGCGTGCCCTCTAATTAGACTGCTACATCATACCGTCCCTTCAGCAACCATAAAAAAGAGTAGTTTCATCGATAGTAGATTTGCGTATGAACAACTCCATAAGAAAGAACGGGGAAGCGATAGAGAAATAACCTCAATGTTGATCCTGGGTTACGCGTGCAAAAATTTAGTCCAAGTTTAGGCATGCAAAATTTTGAACGTTAGAAGGTTACAAATGCGAAATACAACCCTCACTAGTGTGCCAAATAGGCAAAACCACACGACTTGAGGTGCAGAATGCAAAATCAACACCCTAATCAATTCTAGAAAGAAAGAAATCATGTGGGGGCCACACATCCCCATTTCAAGATCCTAGGTGATCTCATCCCCGTTGTCTTTATCCACAGGTTGTGTGGATGGATCTTTCTCGGTATGAACTTTTTTGTAACAAGGCCTGTTTGTTTTCACTAAAGAGAAAAGAGAGTTTTTTTCGTCAGCTCAATTATTCGTACTCAAGTAAATTTGAAGAGAGGAAAAGAGCGGTGTCATGATACTGATGTCGACTCTATCTTTCCCTCTCTACTTTTTTTTATCTTCTTAATTTTGACATGAAAATGAGTTGTAGCCAAAAAAATCTAAGGTAAAGTATAATTTTTTTAATCTCTCTCTATATAAACTCGTGTCCTTCTAAAAGGATTCAAGCCCGGATCCTTCTCACTCAAATTTAACCCCTCCGACATTCGAATACATGATCCACTCCGTTGAAGTTAATCTATATTATTTCAAGTATCTATACATCAAAAATCAAGTGTTTATAATACTTTTTGCTCATCCATCAAGCAACGCAAATGGACGGGCGAAAGTAGTGAGTTGGTTAGATCTGTCTTTAGATATACAAATTCTTAATCCGACCATTTCATTATGATCTAAACATTTAAAAACCCCTACAAACTAATTTTTGTTGGGTTTCAAATGATCTACACCGTTAAACTAACCAACTCACTATTTAAGCCGTACATTTTTTTCCTACTTGATGGATGGGCAAAAAGTATTCAAAACACTTGATTTTTGGTTTATAGATACTTGAACAATTTAGATCGATTTCAACGGAGTGGATCTTGTATTCGAATGTCGGAGGGTTGAATTTGAGTGAGAAGGATCCGGGCTCGAATCCTTTTCGAAGGACACAAGTCTCTCTCTCTCATCTGGAAAGAAGGAAGAAGAAAAGGGACAAAAGAAATATATATATATATATATATATATATATATATATATATATATATATTTCTTTCTTCCCTTTTCTTCTTCCTTCTTTCAAGATAAACACCATGTTTGTTTCCCATCCCTTCTCCATCTCGCCTTCACATCACCCCTCTCATCTTTCCTTTTCCCTCTTGATCTCTCAATCTGCAGCCGGTCATAACTTACTATTTTCTTCTCTTTCTCCACTCATTAGGATGAGTGTAATAAGGAATAAGCATGAAGAGAGAGCCCAAGGTGTAAAGTTCAAAACAAGAAGTAAATCTAAGGGCGGATATTTCCACTCTAAAATGTAATTAAAGCACCTCACATATTAAATTACCCCAACATCTGATTAAGACATCCTCAATCTTCTCATTTTATTTTTTTTTAACAAAGTGTATGTTCGACCGAGACCAACAGAACAAAGAGCTCACGAGGAATCCGCCCCCCAATTTGAGCCCAGGAGACCCTCGGGAATAAAGTAAAATTATCATTATTATTATTAATAATTATTTCATAGAATAAATAATATAGGTTTTTGTTTAGTATGGTGATAAGATTCTGTCATGGGGTCAAAGATCTGGGATTGAGCTGTGGAAGGATGGATCCTTTTCCTTCTACAGTGTTTTAAAAACTGATAGAAACGTGTGGGGGACAAATGACTTGGTCTTCTGATAAGATTTTGTGTGTGAACATTGGAATCAGGAAAATTCACGAGGAGGAATCCTAGAGTTTTCCTGTTTGATCAGTTTCTTGCAGGTAGCCTTTTCAGGTGTTGGTTCCTGGAAACTAGGACTGGGCTAATTACAAAAAAAAAATAGTATACGGTAAAAATTAAGATTTTATAAGAAAGATGCACTCGATCTCTTATTTTTTAGATTTAGCGCTTAACGTTTACACTAAGGGGCCGTTTGTTTCGCGTAAAAGTCCATAATTCGTAAATGACTTACAATTCAGTTACAACTATGACGTTTGTTTCGACCATAATTCGTAAATACTTACACAACCCAATTAACTCACTTGCACCCAATTACCACTCACTTACAGCCCAGTTACAGTTATTTTGTGGTCATGTAAATTTGTATTATTTTTTTATGTTATTAATTTTTTTAATATTTAACATTTTTAATATTTATTTGCAATATTAAAACTTTTTAAATCACTAAATAGTTAATTTTGTGGTCAACTTTTTCACTTACGACTTAGACATTACGACAACCAAACACCGTAAAACACAATACACTTTTCCACTTACAACTTTTATTTACCAACCAAACACTTTTTTTTGAGAAGAAACCCCGAGGCAAAAGTCCTCCTTGTGTTTCATTAAAAGAGCTTAACGAAACATCTCAAAAGAAGGATACAAATTATGTATAAACATGCACAAATGTTCCTTCAGAGAGGAAAAAGAGAAAAAATTCTCCCCGCGCCAATGGGCGAACCTCGTACTCTGGTGGTGGCAATTAAAGAGAGAGGAGTTGTTTACTTTTACAGCAATTTCAAATTAGGGTCTGTTTGGATTTAAGGAATTGGTGTGAAGTGAGGAAGTAGGAAGTAAGATTTATTTCCTTTAGGAAAAAGGGAAATGAGTAGTAAATTTTCTGGTGTTTGGATGGTTGTTGGGAAGTGTGGTTTGGAAAATGTTTTGTCGTTTCCGGTGTTTGGATGGTAATGAAAAGTGGAAATGGAAAAGTTGACCACAAAGTTGACTGCAAAATAATATTAAAATAAAAATTAATTAAGAAAAATAAAAAAATAGATTGTAATTAGAATGCAAGTGAGATTTACATGACCAAAAAATTAACTGTTTTATGCTATAACTTATTAAATGAGATTTACATGACCACAAAATTAACTGTAGCACTCTGAAAGTGAGAAAATGGTTGTGTAAAAGAGAGATGAAAAGGGAAAAGGGGGTTTTCTTATTTTCCTTTTCCGGTGTTTGGATAGATAGGAAAATGAGTAATTATACTTCCCCACTTCCTCACTTCACTCCGATTCCTTACATCCAAACACGCCCTTAGACATGCCATCCATGAGCGAGCGAACCTTATTCGAGTTCAGATCGTTTATTAGAGTGTGATGGATACAATCTCGGGCGATGTCTTTTTCCCACAAGTAATTGTGTGAGCATCAAAAACACAGATAACACAGAAGATTTACGTGAAAAATCCGAGACGAAAAAAAACCACAGAGAAGTCAGAGTTCACTATAATTAGAAAGAATTACAGTGGTAGCAGAGTTTGCTTTGATTACAGGTGCTTAGGGTTGCCCTTTTTTCTCTTTCCTGTCTCGTTGGAGAAGATGGGATAATACATCTTTTGATGACCTCGTGGATGTCAGTATTCTGGATGATTGTAATCGCAAGATTTGAATGTGCTGCACCTTCGTAACCGTCTGGGATTGAATATTGGTTAATAGAGATCTCATGCAGAAAAATTCGCACTATTCATAACCATCTGCTTCATTCTAGAGGCGTAACCGACTCCTATGTGTAGATATTAGTCTGTTTTTGATGAAATAGCTGTCGATTTTTCAAATTACCCACCTATCATGAGACACGCGTTGTGATTTTGAGAGAGACCAAAAAATGTCCACTACATAGTCGAAGGAGTCACCACGTGCTAATTAAAGATGAAGCCAGGCAAGAAACAACTCATTTATTTAATAATTTTTGAAGTGCAGCCTTTGATATTTAATTTCAAGAATTTCTAACTTGCACTTTGAACAAGAAAACTATGTTTACAATTCAAAACTGTTTTTGCACTATATTCTTGTATTTCCTTTTTAAATAACTTGCTTATACAATAAGAGTGTGCTGAACGGGTGCATTTATAATTTGTGCAAAAATATTTACTAAATATATTTAAAATATCACATATCAAACTTATTTTTTTAAATTTTGTGACTATAATTTAGAAATAGCACTTTAGCACTGTCACTTGCAACTTTCTTTTTTTATTTTGCTTAGTTAAAGGGTGCAAGAAGGCACCCAATGTCACCTTCACTCGAGGGCTCTAACCGGCAAGCTGTGGGTGAGCAGGGCTCTTACGAATTCAAAACCGACCGAAACGCCACTTGCAGGACCTATGATCACTTTCTAAGGAGTTGTATGTTTTAGGTCTTACCCTGACCTTGATTTAAACTGGAGACTCTCTGTAACTCACTTCCAGCTTTTAATCAGTAAGTCATGCCTCACTACTTCAAGGAGCTATTTGTTTGCACAAAAAAGTCTCAAACACCTGATTCTCTAAAATTTGAAATGCATTAAGAGTTATTAGAAATTTCAGTAAACACATCTAGTGTTTATTTACTGCGTGAGAAAACTCCCATGGATGAGAAAACAATCTAATACAAGATAGCAGGATTCTAAAAGTTTGAAAAAAATACAGAAAAAGTTTTCTTCTCCATTTTTTATGCTTCTTCACGACCTTTCTTTTCAGGTACAAAACTCAAAGTAGTCTTAGGTGCTGCCATATAGGATCCACGTAAGATTATCTGGAATTTTTTTAATTTTTTCTTTCAAGCAAAACAAAATTGCGAAGAACTTAAGAAGGAGTTATTTCAGGGATTTCAAAATTTCATTGCGAGTAGAGAAACAATCTCTAAGTCTAATGAAATTAAATTAAAAATTAGAAGAAAATATAATATGAATAATTTACTCAAGATTAGGCATAAAAATATTTTAAAAAAAAGGAAAAGGTGGGGATGGAGCAATGTATTGGTTGATATTTGATTGATTTTAGCTTTTCGGGCCATGCAATATGACTTCGGTGTTTTTAAATGTTAAAAATGTGTTTAAAGGATAATGCTTATTGTACTATTAATTTTGTTGCGCGCCCTATGTAGGAAGAGAGAGGAAGTTGAGGAAGTCGACGATGTCATCGCCAAAGAATCAGCAGCAGCAGCAGAGGGAATCAGCAGCAACAGCAGAGAACAGTCGACCGGTCCGGTCGACCGTCGTGCACAAACATGCATGGGGCGTAGCGGTCGACCGGCTCGGTCGACCGCAGAAGGAGAGCGGTCGACCGCCCGGTCGGCCGACTGAAAGTGCCTAACTCTCGGTTAGGTACGGTCGACCGGCGCGGTCGACCGTTGGTTGGTGTCGGTCGACTGACCGGTCGACCGACAGACGAGTTGGGCTGAACCGGGAAACTGCTGATTTGGAAATCAGTTCTATTTGGAAACTGATTCCTAGGGTTTTTCTTTGGAGGTATATATATGAGAGGCAGAGCTCTCTTTATGGTAATGCTGTAATACTTGTATTGATTCACAAAATCAATAGAAACTCTCTCTTCCTTGCCTCGAGGACGTAGGCGAAATTGGCCGAACCTCGTTAAATCTGGTTTTGTGTTCTTCTCATTGATTGCTTGTTATTTGCTGTTGGTGATACTGTTATTTTGCATCTGGGATCTAGGGTTTCCTCTACGTGGATGTTGTTCGGCGTACAACAAGTGGTATCAGAGCATCCCAGGTTCGTCGTGAGATTATCTGGAGATTCGAAGGGCATCAGTTGCTGATTTGGTGGAGATCGTGTGTCGATCTCAGATCAGCGTTGGGACTGTTCGTGGGATCGTGTGTCGATCTCAGAACATCGCGTGAAGTGATCTAGTCAGAAACTCATCTAGGGTTTCGTGAGGAGGTAAAGACTGATCTTTATCGAAGTTGTTTATCTATCTCCATTTGGTTTTTCCGCATTACATAGAGGATTCAGTTAGAGAGATGGCAGAAGAAAGTACATCAGTGAGGACCATGAATCCTCATCCGAGGATTGACGTGGTGAAGTTTAATGGTACTAACAATTTTGGCATGTGGAAGTGCGAGGTGATGGATGCCCTGAATGCATCTAATCTCGAGGATACTCTACGTCTGGAGAAGAAGCGAAGCACAACCACTGAAGAAGAGTGGGAGAAGATGAACCGATCTGCGTGTGGTTTGATCAGATCGTGTCTAACACAAGACATCAAATATCTTGTGTTACACGAGACATCTGCGAGGCAGTTGTGGGAGATCTTTGAAAGAAAATATCTGACCAAGAGTATTGAATCGAGATTACAGCTGAAAAGCAAGCTGTACGGGTTTCAGATGAAGAAGGGATGCTCCGTGAATGAACATCTAAATTGCTACACGAAGCTTCTTACGGATTTGGTCAATGTGGATGTCAAGATAGATGAAGAAGATAAAGCAGTAATTCTCTTGAACTCCCTTCCTGCAGAGGAGTATGAGACGTTTATCTTAACCTTAATAAAGGGAGACAGTCCCTTGACTATCATGAAGTTTCATTGCTTTGACAAATTATGAGACGAGGAGGAAGGAAAGACAGCTTTCTCAGGCAAGCTCATCAGCAGAGGCGCTAGCAGTAAGAGGCAGGGTTCATATAGGAAGGGCAAAGATGATAGAGGGAGATCGAAGTCCAGGCCAGGTTATCGAGATCTGAAGAATAACCAGTGTGCCTTCTACAGAGAATTAAGGCACTGAAAAGTTGACTGTCCAAAAGTCAAGGGAAGAAGAAGGTATCTAAGACTGAGGCAAATCTTGCAAAGGTGGCCAGTACTCAGAGCAGTACTTCACAGGCAGGTGGATCAGATTCGGACTCGTCAGTTTTCTCATTCTCTGTTACTACTCCCATCGTTGGCTACTCAAGAGAAAATGAGTGGATTCTGGATACTGGAACTACATACCATGTGTGCCCGAATAGGGAATGGTTTTCTAACTTTAAGAAGTTGGAGGGGTGTTCAGTAGTTATGGGCGATGATCATCCAAGTATCATGGAGGGTGTAGGGACAATCCAGATCAAGATGTTTGATGGATGATTAGAGAACTGAAGGAAGTGAGGAATGTACCTCAACTGAAGAGAAACCTAATCTCTGTTGGAGCTTTGGAGACATTGGGTCTTGCGGTGTCAATAAAGAAGGAGTCCTTAAGATGACCAAAGGCTCGATGGTGGTATTGAAGGCTGTTCGCCGAACAATCTATACTACTTGAAGGGTAGTACTGTGACAGGGCAAGTGGCGGCTTCTACTCATTCAGATGAAGACTCAACCAGGCTGTGGCATATGAGGCTGGGACATGCAGGAGAAAAGTCGTTGCAAACTCTTGCAAGACAAGGAGTATTGAAAGATGCCGGAACCTGCAAGATGGAATTCTGTGAACACTGTATCATCAGAAAGAAGACCAAGGTAAAGTTCGGCACACACAACACATTGCACTGAGGGGATTTTCGACTATGTTCACACTGATGTCTGGGGACCTACCAAGACTGCATCAATTGGAGGTACCATTTCTTTGTGTCATTTATTGATGATTATTCTAGGTGTTTTTGGGTATATACCATGAGACACAAAGGGGAAGTCCTAAAATTGCTTGTGAAGTGGAAGAAGAACTTGGAGAGAAGTACGGGAAGGAAAATCAATGTCCTCCGTTCAAATAATGGAGGAGAATACAAGTCTGATCCTTTCCTTCAACTATATCTTGATGAGGGCATAGAGAGACACTTTACAGTGAGGGAGACATCGCAACAGAACGGGGTAGCAGAAAGGATAAACAGGACTTTGCTAGAGAAGGTCCGTTGTATGTTGTCCAATACCGGTTTATCGAAGAACTTCTGGGCTGAGGCTTTGGCATACGCATGCTATTTTGTTAACAGGTTGCCGTCGTCTACGATAGGGGGAAAACGCCTCTTGAGGTTTGTCAGGAAAAACAGCTGCTGATTATGATTTGCTAAGGGTGTTCGGTTGTCCAGCCTATTATCATGTGAAAGATGATAAGTTAGACCCAAGAGCAAAGAAAGGCGTGTTTCGTCGTTTTAAGAAGGGGATCAAAGATTCAAGATATGGGATCCAACGGACAGGAAGTTTCTTTTCAGCAGGGATGTCACATTCGATGAGACTTCTATGTTGAAGCCTAAGGTCTCTCAGCTGGTGGAGACTAGTAAGACCAAGGATGTATCGCAGCAGGTGAAGAATGATGCTAATCCACTATCTCTAGAGAGTTCAGCATCGGTGAGGATCATACCTAGGGTGACACAAGGTAATGATCAAGCAGATGAGGTAGATGCTGATGATGAAGAGGGTCAAGAACAGGTCATGGGTGATGTTCCTGACTCTACTGCAGTTGGAAGACCAAGGAGAACCATAAGGAAACCAGGTTGGCTTACTACAGATATGGTCGTGGCGTATGCACTTTCGGTCATTAAGGAGGCATCCCATCCACCTTCAGAGAAGCTAAAATCAGTTCAGAGTCGAAGATGTGGAGAGCAGCCATGGAAGAAGAGATGAAGTCTCTTTATAAGAATGACACTTAGGAACTCACAAGGTTTCCCAAAGGGAAGAAGGCGATAGGCTGTAAGTGAGTGTATGCAAAGAAGCAGGGATCTCTCAAGAAGATTCGGTGCGCTACAAGGCCAGATTGGTAGCAAAAGGCTATGCTCAAAGGGAAGGAATTGACTACAATGAGGTATTTTCTCCTGTTGTAAAGCATTCGTCAATTCGCATCTTATTGGGTTTGGTGGCACAGTACGAGTTAGACGTTGATCAACTCGATGTAAAGACCTCCTTTTTCCATGGCGATCTAGATGAAGAGATCTACATGTCTCAGCCAACAGGGTTCAAGACTGCAGGAAAGAAGATATGGTACGCAAGCTGAAGAAGTCGCTGTATGGATTGAAACAGTCTCCTAGACAGTGGTACAAGCGGTTCGATAGCTTCATCAGAGGAAACAAGTACACACGTAGCCACTATGACCCATGTGTGTAGTACAACAAGCTACCGACAGGGGAGTATATCTATCTACTTCTGTATGTAGATGATATTCTTATTGCTACAAGGTCTAGATCTGCAATTGATGCACTGAAGAGGGACTTATCTTCTGAGTTTGAGATGAAGGATCTTGGTGAAACAAAGAAGGTGCTAGGAATGGAAATTACTCGAGACCGAAGGGTTGGCAGGGTGAGCTTGACACAGAAGGGGTATTTGCAAAAGGTACTTCAGAGGTTCAATATCGGCAAGGATGCGAAGTCTGTAAGTACACCACTGGCTCCTCATTTCAAGCTATCTGCTATGATGTCTCCAAAGAATGTTGAAGAACGTAAGTATATGACTCACGTCCCATATGCTAGCGCAGTTGGTAGTCTTATGTATGCTATGGTGTGTACAAGACCAGATCTGTTACAAGCTGTCTCTATGGTCAGTAGGTATATGTATGATCCGGGACAGGGTCATTGGGAGGCAGTGAAGTGGATTCTGCGGTACATTAAAGGTACCATTGATGTTGATCTGGTATTTGAGAAGGACTCCACAGGGAAGCAGGATTGTATCGAATATGTTGATTTCGACTATGTTGGTGACCTTAACAAGCGCCAGTCTACAACGGGGTATGTCTTTACATTCTCTTAAGCACCGGTGAGTTGGCGCTCTATTCTATAGTCTACCGTCGCATTGTCAACTACAGAGGCGACTATATGGCCATGACGGAGGTTATGAAGGAGGCAATTTGGCTTCAAGGCTTACTTGATGACTTGGGAGTGGATCAGGATCTTCTGAAGATCAACTATGACAGTATGAGTGCTATTTATTTAGCCAAGAATCAGGTATATCATGCACGGACGAAGCACATCGACGTCAGGTTTCATTTTATTCAGGAGATTCTAGATGAGGGTGATATTGAGCTGCTGAAGATTCACACATCGGAGAATCCCGCCGACATGCTTACCAAGGTGGTGTCAGGAGTCAAGTTTGCACATTGTAAGGCTTTGCTCCACGTCCTTCATGTAGCATGAGCTTGTTGAAGCTCCTTTGGATGAATTACGGATGGCTTGATCCCTTGGGCAGGGTACGTAGGCAACCACACTGGTGCAGCCACTTTTGAGTCGATGGTTAGTGTTTTCCATTGATTTGCAAAGGGGAAACTTATAATAAAAAGAGTTTAGGAGCTAAATTACAAGTATTCTTAAAAAGATTACAAGTAGATTTCCTCAGAGATTCTGGAGAAGTGTGCCGATAGGAGTCTAGTCAGCCGCGACCACTTTGTCCCTTTGACGATGCGAGCGATGAGATTCCCTTCTCGCCTGGTTCGGGGAATCAGAGAATAGAAGTTTGGTAGAACCCTCTTGCTATTTCTCAAAACATCCTTCAATTAGGAATTCCTTCTCGCCTGGTTCTGGAGATTCCTTGAGAAGAAGGTATTTAGGGTATCAGCACCCTGATTAGAGAAGCAATTCTCTAAAAGTCTCTGAATTCTTGTGCGCACGGTGCTTTGTGAAGAAGTCTCTGCTTGTGGAGTCCTCTCTCTTGCGCCTGTACGTGCTCTCTACTTCTGGGGCTGGTCCTCTATTTATAGGGAGAGCAGGGGTATAATTGTCCCTTGAAGATATGGAAACAGATGAATCAAATCTGTTTAAATCTGAAAAGTAGCCTTGCTGCGAGGCTTGGATCAGCTTCTGCGAAGCTAGAAATGGCAGGTCGGTTGATCCTCTTGATCTCTTTTGATCCTTTCCATATCGTTGGAGGATTTCCCCTGATCTTCTTACTTGTTTTAGAAGAGTCAAGAGATTGTGGCAATCAACTGTCAAATTTGATCTCAGATTTGATCTTGATCCTGATTAGATTTGATCTAATCTGGAGATTTGATTGGTCAAAGGTAGACCATAGCAGACCAGCAGCGGCGATGCCTGCTTTAAACTCACAGCGGAGCTGGAAGCAGTATCTGGCGAAGTCAGAAGAAAGCTCTTCGGCGGAGCTAGATGTCGTCTGTTGCGAAGCTACCGTATACCCTTTCTGCGCAGTTGCATGTGGCTTCAGGCGAAGTTAACTCTCTCTGCGGAGTTGTGCTCTAGCAGTTCAGGCGAAGCTATAAGTTAGCTTCCTGGCGGAGCTTTGAATGGCTTCAAGGCGAAGTCGGATGATCTCAGCCTCTTAGGCGAGGCTATCCCTTTGGGCTCATGTGATGCTAAGTGCTAGCATCTTAGACCTGCTGAGGTCTGTTCAGAAACAATCCGGGTTCACTGTCTGCTTGCTGGATCAGTGGAGTCCAAGTTGCTTCCCTGTCCTTCGGATGGGTGAAAACTGGTCTTCAGCTCGTCTGTCACTTGTCTTTTGTAAATGTCAACAAGTTTAGACATCGTTCAGACCAATAAGAATCTTGTCTTTTTTTAAGTGTCAACAAGACCCCCTTCAAAGTTTTCAGAAGTCTGCAATGACTCAGACTTTGAAATACTTTGAACTGCTTTGATTGGTGGTGTGTGGAGTATGAACATCGCCAAGATGGTTGAGTTCAGCTTCGCTTTAAATCCTGCTTTAGGATGTAGATTCGCCGAGGAATCATGTAGACTCGCGTCTGGGTAGCTTCGTGGCTAGGTAGGTTCGCTCTGGAACATCTTTGCTTTTCCAAGGCCAACTGCCGTGGGCCGATTACGAGAAGGATTACGTCTTCTCTCGCACTGATCGAGGGAGATATTCTTTCCTCGCGCGTTTTCCAAGGGAGGATATTCCCTTTCTTCAAGGCGCCATGAGTGCCTTTATGGGGAGACGTTTCTCCCTTTGCACAGTTCCCAAGGAAACCGTCCCTTTTCTCAAGGCGCAGTAAATGCCTTAAATGTGCTCGTGCTTCCACGCTTGAGGCGGCAAGCTCAGGCCATGGGGCCTATAAATAGGACACTTGAGGTCCCCTGAAGAGAAGTGATCTGCTCTTCTCCTCTTCTCTTGGTTTGAGAGAGATACTCAGATCTCTGAACTAGTGGGAATGCCCACTCTGGTCATTATTCGGCCAAGGACCGGTAAGTCTTGATCATTCAACGACTTCGCCAACTTTAGGGAATTCATCTCCCTTAATTTAGCTTTTTAGCTGTAATCAGCTGCTTCAGGGATTAACTTCCCTTGTTCTCCATTTAACTGATCTGCGGAGAAGGATTTCAGCATAGCTTCCCAGCGAAGCTATCATCTTGACTTGATCAGAGAAAGATCACTGCATGTTAAGTCCGCTGCACAGGCAGAACTTGGGACTTAGTTTTTTCAAGGTTTGAGCTAGTCTTGCCATATAGGTTGGGCTAAGACTGTGTCCCTTAGGATCAGTCTGGCTTAGCCATATAGGCGAGGCTAGGACTTGACGTTTGCTGAGCTAGCCCATCATTGTTGTGCAAGCGAGGCTTATCCTCTGCTTTAACTGAAATCGGATTGCTTCCCCAAAGAATCTGACTTAGTGTTTTTGCAGCTTTTCCCGTGTTTAACTGCTAATCTGTTCTGATTTGAATTGCAGTGAGCTATGTTCACCAATCTTGTGACTTGATGAAAGAGACCAAAAAGTTGCCTTATGCTTCCCCGGTTTGAAGCTTTACTTTTAAGCAGGAGAACAAACTGGGGCAGCTGATGTGTGTCCCAGAGGCTGTTGGCTATCGCTTATCCGAGATGATTCCTTTTGAGGCGAGGCTGGTAGCCGCTTATCTGAGATGATCCACTTTGGGAAAGCGGACGTCACCTGTGAGATCACTGACCTTCCCATTGCCCATTTTCATCATAGAAGGTCCAACCTGCTGGTGGCGATCAGTCTTAGCCAATTTTGATTACGGAAGATCCAGCTCCATGGTGGCAAAATCTGCCATCATGCGAAGGATTACGGCCTTGTGCAGGAGGAAGGCCTTTTGTGTCCAGTTGGTCTGGCTTGGAAACAGATAAAACCACTTGTATGCCTTTTGCGCAAATGATCCTGCCGAGCAACTGAATCTGTTGTACGAAACACAACCTTGATGTAGTATCAATGTACCTTTCTTTTAAATCAATGAAAGTTCATTTTTGCTCATTTGATTTTCGCCTCGCCTTCGTCTTGAATTTGGCTATCAGAGGTAATCTTTATGCAGGTTAAAGATAGGATTAAGACAGGAACGAGCTCCAGCGAAGCTAGCATATCTGCAAAGTTCGGCCTACGCCTTCAGCGAAGCTAAGGCAATCCTTTTATGCGAAGTCCGCATTTTGATTTGTGGCGAAGTTAGTCCTTAGTGGCTGAATCAGCACTTTTCGGGAAGGCGCTTTAGGCGCTGTTTCAAATTAATTTGAAACGACAGCCTGTACTCTTTTCGAGGCGTCGTTTCAGGCGATCATCGGCCTATAAAAGCCTGGTCGGACTGAGAGAGAAAGTCATCATTTCTCTTTAAATTTTCCAGAGCACTTGACTCTTCTTCTTCTTTCTTCGTCATTCAAGAGTTTAAGAACTTTCACAGTTCTTCAATGGCGCCCAAGAGACGAGCGGGAAAAGAAGTGGCAACTTCTGCAGTGGAGGGTCCTTCTCCTCCTCCGGTCATCGAACGACCAATCGCCGGTAGGGAACTTTCCCTTTGATTAGAGACTGTCGTCTCTCCTTTAAAGCCGATTTCTTGATTTCTTGATCAGGAATCCAAGAACTGAAGAGTTCTTCTTTAAGCTTCCAAGCGAAGCTATCTCTTAGATGGTTGACGTCCTGTTGAATGACAGGATGCAAAGCTGTCCTTTGAAATTTTGACAGAGAAGGGCCGTAATGCCCTTCTAACGAAGTTAGCCTTTGAGGATTTGTTGCATCCCGTCGTCGAAGCTAAGTTTCCAAAGCGAAGCTAACACTTGGATATTTTCCTGCATCCTGACCTCGTGTGGGATGCGAGGGGACGAAGCTATCGTTAGGCCAGCCTCGCTCAGAGGGCGAGGCTATGCGTTGTCAAAATTTACTTTCTGATTTTAGCCCTCGTTCGGCTGATGAACTAATCATAGTTTTCTCTTTGTTCCTGTAGTGCACTACACTCCTGGTCCTTTAAACAGTCTATTCGGGATGACCAGGGGATCGGACGGCAATATCAGCCTGCAATTTCAAGGGCAGGCTTCTCTGTTTAGTGAGCGGAGTTCTCTCGTCCGAGACACGCTTATTCATGGTGGTGATCAATATACCACGAGGAGTATTTTGACTACGGCTCCCCTTGAAGATATCGACCGTCGAACTTATAGGAAGCCCGATTTCATGTTCGGGGATGCCGCACTAGATCCTGACCACCACTACTGGCAGGGGAAGGGCAGTGGATTTTCCAGTTGGATGGTGAGAAGTTTTACCTTCCGTCCAACAAGCGACATTTTTCTTTGTCTTCCTTCCAGTGCGTGACGCAGGCTCGGAAGATGTCGTGGGAAGTGAGCTGGAGTACTGACTCTGTCCACATAGGGAAATTGATGCTTCAGTCTCCCGGTTATGCAAGGGCGGGGCCTCCTCATCGCGTAATGGGTCTACATCCTGGGATGTGTCACGAGAGATCCCAGTGGGAGAAAATCCTGCGGTGGCGCTGACCTTTGGCAACCAATTCTGCAAGGTTAATGGGAACTATCCAGCCACTGACTTCAGGACTCCAGGTTGGATTCACCCTCCGAAGGCATGGTGGAGGGATTTAACTATATATATCCTCGCTCATTTCGAGGAGGATTTGGAGAGGCTGAACCACCATGAGGCCGTCCGGGCGACCTGTCACGATATTGAGATGACGTGGCATACTTCTACGCCATCTTTGAATTGTATTGCCCAGCATCGGGGACTTTCTTCACCCCTATTGGCGAATTGGGTATGGCCTTGCATGAGATGTGGGAAGTTTCTGCTCTGCCTTTTGGGTCTCTTCTATACGAAGAATACTTCCCGTGCGAGGCAGAATTGGCGCTTCTGGAGAAGCATGAGCCCGCTTTGTTTGAGATCTACAGGGAGTTAATGTGCCACTTGTACATTGGCTCCAGTATGCATGGGGGCAGTAAGGGAACTTCCTGTAGCTTGAAGAGCTGGGGAGATTATTTGTTCCCAGATATGGAGAACACTCCTGAAGCGGCTCACTGTGGAGTTGCTGATGAAGACATCTTTGACCGGATACAAAAACACTTTCAAGGGGATCTAGCTGTGAAGGAAGACGATGGTCCCTATGAGCAGGGTGATGTCCTTCGGAGTTTCCATCATCAGGCTCGCAGGCTGATGTCCCGGAAGGCACTTCTGGCTGGCTTCTTGACAGTCTGGTTGAAGAGGTGCGTGGTGCCGTCTTCTTCGGGTGACGTCGTTCCTCCAAATGTTTTGCTGCCGGCTATTCGTTTGGTTCATGATCGTCCCTCTGGGACTTCTTTCGGCCATGGTGTGCTGTATCCAGAGAGGCCTTCGTGCATTGACGGAGGCTTTTTTGCAGGCCACCAACGACGAAGCGTGGAAAGGGGGGACCATTTCGCCCTGCGACGGACCTAACCCCAGAATAGGTCTGCCGTATACTTACTTGATGGCGTGGTTCACCCTGCATTGTCCTTCTTTGATTGAAGCTGGAGGGATCCCCCGCAAGATGTTCGAATGGCGCTCCTCCGCCGATTCGAAGGATGCTCATGGCAGAAGACTTACGTGGCTGAGGCCCGTAAATTAGTACGTCGCTATGACGTCTATAGTCTCTTCCGCTGTTTTCCCCATATTCGGGGTGCAGGCTATGGGGAAGAGTTCAAAGATGCGGGGGAGGGGCATTCGTCCCTGAGCCGAGGAGTTTTTGAGTGGCTGGTCAGCATTCGGCCTTCACATCTATTATACCGGAGCGGGGATAGCTGCTACTTGGAGCCTTATTCCCAAGTCGGTTTGCTCGACAGTTTGGATATGACCAACTGTACGTGGGCAACCCGAATCTCAATCTGGCTTTCATGGGGAGCCTTATTGATGGGGCCCGTGCTTGGCAATTCTTCATTACGGCTGTACTGGGGCGCGGCTGCGTACGCCGTTGAGGACTCCCAATCTTCTAATGACCCTGAGCTTCTGCCAGTGGTATGCAACTTCCAACTCCATACCTCTTGGATTCAATGCTAACAGCTCTGGTGTGAAGTTAATTTCTCAGCGGCTGAAGCGAAAGGTCTCTGAGAAAAGAGAAGGTAAGAGGGTTCGCGTCCCAGGCATGGAGGAATTCGTTGCTGTGGATGACAGCGAAGCCTCAGATGCAGAAAGTCCTCGCTTTGAAGCGGAGACAGGTGCCTGGACTCCTGCAGCTGGTTCTGGCGTGATGGGGACAGTTCCCCTAAGACATGTAGAAGAAGTGGAGGAGGAAGGTTCTGATGTCCCTCTCAAGCGCAAACGGACAGGTGGGTCCCGTAGGAGACAGTTTTGTGAAGAAGCCCCGTCGCCAAGCTCCTACGGTTGTCGTAGAGGGTGAACCCTCTGCAGCGTTTCCTCCTCTTGCCCCATTAGTAGTTGAACCGTCGGTTGCTGGACCGACTACTGGTGAAGTTGCTCCGGACTTAGGTAAGATCAGCTTCGTCTTTGTAATGTATCTTCTATGTGCTTCGGACCGCTTATTATCTGCTTCGTGAAGTAGGAGCTGAGGCGGTGATGAGCCCGAGAGCTGAGGCCGTCGGAGAACAAGGGGGAACATTATGATCCTCTGTTCGCTTATCACGAGAGTGATGAGGCCGGCTATTTTGCCGTCCCAGAGGAATCCGGAGGTGATGTAACTACGTTGGTCCTTCGGGCACTGGACTTTTAAGGAAGTCCTGTAGCGTCAAGCTCTTTTGGGTGGTCCACGGAAGATTCGGCAAGCGAAAGCGGGCCGGCCATTCGTGTTGACTCCGCAAAGGACTTTCCAATGGAACCCGTGGAGACTGATGCGGCTGCCAAGATGTTTGAGGCGACATTATCCTTTGGTATTGTTCCGGCCTTTCGGCTTTTACTATTTATTGTGTCTTGCCTAAACATAATTTTGTTGCAGGTGTTTCGCCTCAGTGTGCGTCAACTTCAAGGGAACCAGACGATCTTCCCGAGGGGTCAAGGGGTGACATGAGCACTTCGACCGCGGCGGAGGCTGCTGTGTTGGATGCGCTGTATGGTGATTTGCCCCCTTATCGCCTGAGCTAGCCAAAGGAACAGAGGTTGAAGGGGTGGTAGTCCCGGAGGTGTCCTCACTCCCACTATATCAACAAGTGAGGCACCGTCAGTTGTGGCACGTGCGGAGCTGAGGGTGATTACAAGCCCTACTTCCCCAACCCTGGTGGTTGAGCCTGCTGTTCAGGAGATGGTTACTAGTTCTACCTCAGCGGTGGCTAGTGCACTGGTTTCAATGAAGACTCCGTCGAGATCACCGATGACTTGTCATGCTGCTGCAGCTGGTGTTCCCGCCGTTCCTTCCACAGTAGTGGTCAACCAGGCTGGTGGATTTTTCTGAGGTTGTCTGCCTACCAGAAGTGGCCGAGATTGAAAATGATTTATAGGTGACATAGTCGATAGCTTTTATAAAGGCTTAGGGCGATCCATCGATCTGGTCTTGAAAGGTTCGACTATCTCATTCTCAACTTTAAAGGTGGTCCTCTCCCGCAGTATTGAAAGTATTCGGGACCTTGAAGGGTATAACCAGGCCACTGCCTTGGAACTCCTGGTAGATCAATTTGAGAGGGACGTAGAGGAATGGCGCCGTCTTAGCCGATCAGACCTGGAGTCTTCGGTTGATGAGCAGCTTGCGCATCTTGTCGCTCAAATGCATGAAGCCCGTCTTGCTGCTCAAGAAGTTGCTAAGGCTATTTCTTCTGACTTGAAATCCTTGGAGACAAGGAAAGTAGAGGTTGGGAATGCCATTGATGCCTCCACCAGTGCTCTTCTTGACGCTGAAGACAAAATTGGGAAGGCCAAGGAGATGATCAGGAAGGCAAATCTTCTCTTATCCAGGGCTGAACCAGTGCGTCTTGAAGAGACTGCGCGGCTTGAGCAGCTTAAGGCTCAGAGTGACGAACTCTCGTGGAAGGAGTTTAGCTCAGAGGGCAACCTTGGTTGAGGTCGAAGCTCGTTTGGCCCAGGCAACGAACTTTAATGAGGCTGAGCTGAGGTCGCAGGCGCTTGTCCGGGCTGCTAATGATAGGAGGGCGAGGCTGGCTTCCCTTGAAGAGCGGATCAGATCTTATAATTGATCGGGTAAAACCGCGCACAAAAGTGTATGTTTTGAAATCAAGATTTAAAGTGTGTGTGCTTTGGCTTCCTCGATACTTCCGTTATAGCATAGAGGCTAAAACGAGTCGAATCCACAAGGACGGGAGGCGATAGAAGCTTTACCGGTTGATTCACGTATTTGTTAAAGATTCTTCAAAGTTTTAAAGAATGAAAAGAAAAGAAAGTAAAGAATGAAAAAGAAGTACGGTAAAATACGAAGAAGTGGGAAACATAGAAAAGAATAGTTTTTGTAGTTTTATTTTTATATCTAAAATAAAGTGGAAAAGAAAGAAACTCACGGCTACTAACTACTAATGACTCCACCAACACGCTAACCTCTTAGTGATAGTTGCCTCACATGTATCATTGGCTATCACTAGTCCTTGGTTCAAGATCAATTCAAAGCATGACCCATATGTAACTCATCACAACCCAACTCAACAAACAAGTGCAAGCTACACTTAAATCATCAAAACCAATAAGAGCAAGCATGAAATAAAGTAATATAAGCTTGTAGTGGTTAGGAAGTTAGAGTTAGATCCATCATCATGAGCCATCAATGGCTCTTGCAAGAGCAAGGCCAAACCGAGGCTATTAGATTCATGTGGATTATCATCAAAGAAGTTAGCAAGTTGGTGGTTAGTAGTTAGTTGCCATGAGTGAAAAACTAGCTACACATGTAAAAGAGATTAGAGAGAAAAAAACATAGAGAGGTAAAGAGAGCACCTTTCATAGATTATCACCTTCTATTACAAGCACTCTTGCATTCCAAGCATGAACCACTCTCTCTCCCTATTACAAGATCTACAAAATGAAAATACAATGGAAGAAGAGAACTAACCTAAACTAAACTACTCTAAAATACAACATGAAATGAAAACTACTCCTAAAACTATCTATCTCCTTCTGAAAGCCCCAGGGGGGTATTTATAGGCACCAGGGAAGAGGGGGGCCAGGGGACAGACCCTGGCCCAAAGCGGCGCGCGCGCCGCGGCCGTATGGCCGCGGAAACGCAGCTTGGGCCGCGTTTTCGCAGCCCCTTGATGGCCCCGCGCGCGGCACTTCGAGCCGCGCGCGTCCCTTTTGGTCCCTGTCAGATTCTGCTCCCGGTTTCTGGTTTCTGGCCCCTGGTTTTGACGAATCAGCTCCTCAGGTCAATGGCTATGATAATAGGCTTTTAATCACCAATTAAATGGTGATTTAGATCTTCTTCTTCATTTGCACACCATGAACCTAGGATCAAGCAAGTAAGGTATTATTAGCAGAATTTATTATCAAATAAATGTGAAGATGAGGTATAAATTATGTAAAATTAGATACTAATCACACCCCACACTTATCTTTTTGCTCGTCCCGAGCAAACAAAATAAGAAAATTATTACACCACTTTCGCAGGTGACGCGATTGCACTGAGCATGTGCAACAAGCCGTTAAACCTCTAAGTTTCCCCTAGAGGAGGTTTTGTCTCCTGAGGGTTTTCAGCGATTACACCCACAAAATCCATAAAGAAAGAAATCAAATGTTAGTATTTTGAAAACACATTTTTGAAATAGAGAAAGTGTTAAAATATTTTTGTGAAATATAAGTGATCTAAGGTCATAGGTTAACTAGAAATTGTTCTTTCTTAAACTAAGTCAAATGCAAAAAATCTGTGTTATAAATTAAATGTAAGAATTTAAAATTGAATTGGCTCTTTGATCTTTCATAAAATTCTTAGAAAATATGCACTTTGTGGACTGTGAAGATTTTTGGGATATCGACTCTAACTTTCCATGCCATTTATTTAATATATATTTTATTTATTTATTTTTTTCTCTTTTTTTTTTCTTCCCTTAGTTTTCTTAGCTTTCTTATCT